>JAGVSP010000674.1:0-88448 GCA_022494985.1 Micrasema minimum
AGTTTTTATTTTGGTCCACGGTGTAGTTTAGTGTTACGTCCCCCCCCCCCCCCCCTCCCTCCCCTTCCTGACCACCCTACACACAAACATGACGGCTGTCACGTGTTCCGCATTATTTATTTTTCTATTATTTTCTCTGAAAATATGTACCGCCGCAATATCAGAAATGCGGTCGGAGTGACCGACGGATTCCCTTAGTATTTTTCACGTGTGAATTAACTAACTTACATTATTTGTACACTGTCGGGGTGCTAGGAAATTCGTATTCATGAGCCGAAAAATCAAATTTAACGAAAAATCTAGATTTAACAAAAATTTTAAAAGAAATTTCGCAGTCCTGTAGATGAGGCATTTTAAAACAGTCTCATAATTGAAATATTTTTGCGTCATATGATCGAAAATGTTTTGGTAAACAAAAGCTATTATTTATAAAAAAATATATTTTTAAATTTTTATAAAAACTAATTAACATCACGCCATTTTCCCGAAGGGGTAGGCAGAGAGTATAGAACGCCACACCACTCTGTCCTTGCATACTTCTCTTGATTCCTCCACATTCATACATCTTCTCGTGCACGCACGTCGATTACTCCGACTTCTTACATGCCCGCTTTCTAGCACTTGTTTTTACTTGATCATAGCCATGTCTATTAAATTTTTTATTATTATATTTATTTAGTACTATATAATTTTACATAGACTAATATTTATTACATTACACTTATTTTTTTTTTCCTAACTATTCACATCTACACTAATATTTCTCACACATATATTTTTTACACTTAGCCCTAAATAACTTTAAATTTTGTTCATTTTTTATTTCTTCTGGCATCTCCTCATACATTTTAATGCCCTTGTACATGAGACAATTGTGTGACATAGTTTTTCTTTTCTTTTCTTATCTTATATTTTTTTAACCTATCGCGGTGAAAACCATTTTCATCATTAAAAGCGATATAAACTAGTCAACTTCTATTTAAACTGATACTGGAAGCGTATGACTGATCATCTTACCTTCTTGTAATAAAATGGCCAGGAATCACTGCACTTGGTGTACCGATGCAGTGCCCTATGCACCATTGGGTGCGGATAAGGTAAAGTAGTATAAGTAGTAAACTAGTCAGTATTTTTAGATAAGTATTGCGTAACTTTTTGTGTAATCGCACGATTGCTAGGAAGGTCCATAATAACAATTCAAAGTTGACCTTGAGCGATCGCCGTCCATAACTTTATCTTCAAAAATCGATCTTTAGATCAGTTTAACTCCATTATCTTTAATTTCAGAGAAATTATTTTTGCTTCCTTCATTTATTTACTTTATATATAGTCATACAAACTTATCATTTATTTAGTACTTTAACTGTCTAACTAGGGGTTGATACCCGTTCTAAGACAGCCAACTTTATGACTTCAGTTATAAATACTTTCCATGTTACAGAGTTACAAATACAACATCTTTTAATTTTTACTATGTATACAGGGTGAAATCTACGTCTTATTTGGAGTTGATTTTGCTTTTGATTTGAGCCTTTAAAAAAACCAAAATTTTTTTTTTTTTTTACAAAGTCTGTTTTTCCGTACCGTTATTCGCGGTTAAGGGTATACCTATGAACGCCCCAGGGTGTAACGCAATGAGTTGAGAACACCGATGTATCCCTCTTTTCCTCCACAGCGAGTCCGAGGCGATCAACAGACGTATGGAGGAGAGAGGGAGACCAGCGCCAGCGGTGTCCTTGACTTCGCGAATTAGAACTTTAATACACGTGTTAATGTTTACATACTGTACCAACACAACACAAGCAGATTTGGTAAAGCAGATTTATTTTATTCCATGTCACCTATAATCGATTTCTAATGTAAAAAATTGATCGTATTAGTACCTAAAAATTAATCATACCACAAAGAAAGCTTTTTTTTTTGATTAATCCGTTATCAAAGATGTATCTTATTGATTTAGTTAAATTTCGGAACTATCGCTACATGGAAAGCAAAAACGTATATTAGACATATTATTGTATTTTAATTTAAGAATTGACCCAAATAATTTTGTTCGAACTTATACTTATTCGTTAAAAATACTAAAATGACAAACTGCGTCATTATTTGAGAAGACAAACAAAAAATTTTTTCCAAGCGTCAGTGCCCGCGATTCTAAATGAGTCGACAAGCCTTCTTCGAATATGAATTTGTACTGAATTCGTATGCGCAGAAGTCCTGCCAAAAAAATACAGAATACCGACCCAGATATGTTTCCAACCCGAAAGTAACCAAATCATTTCAAAAGACCAGTTAAAATGGCTTTAATTCGCTTATTAAAATGCGGTTTTTTGATTGATTTACGATTCTGATAGGTATCATGATTTACATTTTTATGCGAATAATTTCTCCGCGCGTGAAGTAATCATTTTGCGTCACTTTGTCGGTCGATGTTTACGCTATTTTGACAGTTCAAGATTATACAATTTAACAGGATAGAATTATTACTCAAATCACAAGCATACACATGTCTTGTTTGACGGCCACTAATCAAAACGTAGAAATATTTATTAGCAGTTTGAAGACATAAATTAAGTTTTTTTGAAAATTGAAATTTTAACAAAATGTTTTTTTTTTCAATCAAATTTTATTTTGTTTCCTGTGCATCCTCCCAAGTCTGGTCTACGTCCCGTAGTTTTGAAGTAAACGCCCAAAATAAGAAAATAGTGTAAAAGTGGACGCCCACTACGCCGAGAACCTAATGCCTGACTTGGGAGATCACGGGAAACAGTGGCCGATCGCATTGTTTGGAGGCAGTTTGTGGAGTCCATTTATTTATTTATGGATGATTTACTAAGCGCTATTTTTGCGATAAATCGCCTCAAGAGCGCTGTACAATAAATAGACTAGATCACAACACCTTGCAGCTACCAAGCGCATGGGCGATTGGGATTTTTTCTAGCCTCCTACAGTTTAAACAGATTGAAATACATGATATAAAAAATATTTTAAAGTCAATACATACTTAGATTATAATGATGGATTATGTGTATATAACTTTGTAGGGAGATAGATTCTTGTCTTGCAGCTACTGAGCGCATGGACGATAGATTCTACCTTCCTTTACAAAATTTGAATTGTTAAAAATAGTGAAATGTGTATAGATTGAATATGTAAATGAACTTTTCTGATAAGAATTTATAAATGGATGTTGTGTAGAGAAGGCATGCGAATAAACGTTTGACAGAATTGATTTTAAACAAATATGTAATACACTTGATGATGACTGGTTTTTTTATCCTTCAATGCCATCTTTTTTTATTGTATGTTCATTATATATATTGTATTTAGCTATTATAAAAAAATTCATACAGCTATAGCTAGTATAATACATTTTTTTTCTTTAACACTACTACAACTAATACTACTGCTATCCTTATTATTATGCATAATTTATATAGCGCCGTTTTCGTATAAATATACCTCAAGGGCTCTTTAAATATTGAATTTGACGGCTCGGGAAATTTAAAGTGAGTGAAAACTCAATTTCTGAGTAGAAAATACCATTATCAAAATTAATCAAAAGATTTAGAGAACAAATGGGTATTACGTTTCTTTCGAAACATCACTTCACTCTCACAGTTGCGCACTTCTGGTGGGAGAGCATTCCAAGCCACAGGGCCCGCAACCGCAAAAGCGCGCTCTCCAAATTTTTGTGCGCTGATTACGGATCGGTACTATAACCCTGCCTATAGCTGTAGATGTAGCTGATCGAAGTGTGAGACGTCTTTCAGCTAGTTCATCTGGAATGCAAAGCTCTTTTAAATACTCTGGAACGGCATCATGCATGGCTTTGTACATTAGCCCACAGTATCCGCACCCAATGGTGCATAGGGCACTGGATTGCTACACCAAGTGCAGTGTATCTTGATTATTTTATAAAACAGTAATGGTTGTAATATTTTGCTCACCCTTATCGTAAATAAAACTTCTCTCTACGCTACGTCCTTTGTAGTTGAAATACGCATTTTTCTTCTAAATACTACGAGCGCTAGCGATATTACGATTCCGTTAATGTTAATGTAACAACCGCGCTAGAGATATGATTACCAGTAGACTTGTATCTCATAATATCGCGTTTCGCGCCCGTAATAATCACTCCGATATAATCGAGTGCGGTCGATAAATTGCTTGCTCCTCGTTCCGACATGTTTATCCTAATGTCCGCCGTTATACAAGGTGTCGGCGTTATTTATTCCCCCCGTAGAGATGCGAAAGTCCGAAATAACGGGGCGCGGAACAGGTCACGAAAATAATCGAATATGGATATAACGGGAATAATGAATGCATTCTTTTGTATGTTTATATTTTAAATTTTATTATGCCTCCCGAGAGCCTTAACCATGCTTGCCTATTTTACAAGGCATCGGGTTCTCGGCGTCCTGGTAGTCCACTCTTGACAATTCGCCGGCAGTTTGCGTCAGAGCTGCGGGACGTGGACTTGACTTGGGAGGATGCACGGGAGCTGGCCTGGGGGCAGTTTGTGGAATCCATATGCTCCATATATGATATGATATGATAATGATAATGATGAAGATTAAAATTTATTTATAGGAAAGCTAAAAAACTTGTAAAATGTTGAACATCTAATTTAGTGAATCGATTGTCAGACGGAAAGCATCGATGGATTCTTGATTTCATATTTATTGTTACTGCGCCTGGTTGTAGAAGTCGAGGAAGGCCGAGAAAGACACGATCAAGTACAACAAATACTTGAAAGTGTTTATGTGAAAAGTCAAAATAATCAGCGTGCGTGCGTGAGAAGATCTATGAATGTGGAGGAAGCAAGGAAAGTGTGCCAATGCTGTGACATTCCATCCTCTCTTTCTACCCCTTTAGGGATATGACGTCATGGTTAGTTAGTTATTTTACTAGGTTTTGCGTATTAGTAACGCGGTGTAAGAATGAAACAAAATCTTGCACGTGTACGGTTGATATAAGTTTTACTGTGATATTTTGAGAATATGGATGTCTAGGCGTTTACAGGGCTTATGACCTGTCATTAAGCTGGGTTAAGTAGCCCACTTGATGTATTACAGCATTCCCCATTTCTCCTAGTACTTGATATCCATATCTGCCAATTATCAGAATTGTATATTGTCCGCCCCGTAGCATAGTGGTAGCGCATTTGGCTACCGTGCCTGAGGTCGCGGGTTCGATTCCCGTAGGGGGTCAACATGAAATATTTATTTGCATGAGATTTTCATAT
Source organism: Micrasema minimum (assembly GCA_022494985.1). Taxonomy (NCBI): domain Eukaryota; kingdom Metazoa; phylum Arthropoda; class Insecta; order Trichoptera; family Brachycentridae; genus Micrasema; species Micrasema minimum. The sequence continues at coordinate 5,249 of JAGVSP010000674.1, forward strand.
TAATATTTCATGTGTGATACCTTGGACTGGTACTGAAGCGTAAGACTGATCATCTTGCCTTCATGTAATAAAATGATCAAGATACACTGCACTTGTTGTACCAATGCAGTGCCCTATGCACCATTGGGTGCGGATAAGGAAAGTAGTAGTAGTATATAGTGTACAGTGAAATGGCGCGACGCTTCACATGTGAACACTATCTATTAAGAAAATTGCCAAGCATTTTAGCAGAAACCTTTATGATTGCAAGTGAGATTCTTACCGAATTTTATCACCTACTAGGAAACGCCTGAAGATGACTCTTCGATTTGCTATACTTATAACTTTTACCAGCTAATTTTTATAATGGGATCCAGTTTTTGTCTACAAGTATTTGGACACACTCAAAATGTTGTTTATAATATACTTTAATACTTTAAAAATATATAATCATTGCAAACAAGCGAATGATAGAATACGGGTGCTTCAAAATGTAGTAAAATTTCGTATGTCATGCTGTGGTTAGTCTCTGCGATTGCTAATGTTGTATAGTTACTTAATTTTTTGCAGTGAAATTTGCTTTGAAATATTATAGGTATTATATTTTTAAACATAAATTACAACTTTTTAAATAACATTTTGAATATACAAACATTAGAAAACAGAAGATATTAAATGATTTGCTCTTTCTGTTCAAAGTATTAAAACCTATGTTTGATTGATGTCAACTAACAAATTTAATTAGTATACGAGTGCCTGGTCGAGTTACCCGCAGTAATGCACTATTTTACTGTAGCCAATCATCGACCAATTACAGTGCTAACCCACCGATACGAAGAATGCACGCACTGGCTAACAAGTATATTAACAATATTGATGTTTTTAACACAAATCTAGTTCATTTTAGGGAACAGTGTCTGTATGCCATCTCTGGCGGTAATGAATAGCTACCTACTGTGTAATCATTTAAAAATGTTAATATGTTAAAGCCCTATGGGCGTAAAAACAACAACAATAAAATAAATAAAATTTATTATGAATAATTTTTTCCACAATATTCCTTGAGGTGTCTTAAATTCATTTCAAAATTGAGTTATTCGTTAACAATCGATTATTTAACTATCACAACACTATTTCTTAACGAAAATGTATCTTGTAAAGTTCGGCCGATCAACAACACCAACAAAATAGATACATCGAATAGGATAGCGACCGCGCTTCAAGAAAATTTATCGCGTGTTTAAATAACTAGACAAAAAATACTAAACAGCGATTAAGCAAAATAAATGACATAACTCACTCGTCGTTAGAGTCGATGAAATTTATTGGACCTGGGAACGTTTTTTCATGATGCCGCGTATCTTTAAAATATTTTAAATTCAAGATTTTAGACAACGTACAAATTTGTGAGGTGAAACGTCATCTGTCCTTGTATTATATGTGGCGGTGTAGCAATATCTTCCAACCAACTATCAACGAGGCTGAACATTGAAAATTTCATTGTGCCAATCTGTTTTAGTGGCGGTTCGAAATATTTCGAATTACGTTGAAATATCAGGTAAAATATACGTGTTGTAACAAAACTTGATGTACAAGCGGGAAACCAGTGAATCTACGTAATTTTTGGGGTCGATTTGGTTTTTTTATTTTTTATTTGACCCATAGTTTTCGAGAAAATCGAACGTAGCAACGAAGTAGTTTTTTTTCTATCCGGTTTGCTAAAAAGAATTAAGAGGAGGAGGAGAAGGGAGGTATGAAGAATTTTAAAAGGTCTAAGGACTTAGGGTACCAATGCAGTGCTCTATAAGCACCTATATATGGTGCGGATACAGGGGAGTGTAGTCTGTAGTACGGTAAGGAAAGCTAAAGCTGCATACTTCCAACTTTCCTTCTAGATAAGCTGAGTTCCGGCAGTCAAGTTTTTTTTATGTAAAATTATTAAGTTAAGGAATCGGTTAAAAGCTTCGAAATAATAAATTCACTAGAAGGGGCTAAATATACAATTTCCTTCTTAAACTTACGATTATCTTACAATCGCGTTGTCAAAAAGACATATTCAGTGTCTTTTGACAGAAGTTTGACAGACTGCACACACTTTGAACAAGAAACTGTGTAGTTGATGAAAAAGAAACTGTCCCATATAAACGGGTGCATTAGATGTCTAGTGATGACGTAGATGCCTAGTGATGACGTATGAGTGACGTAGTGGGTCACTAGCTGTCACTAGACAAGCTGTCAGTAGGCACGGTAGTATTTTTCAAGTATGGAATGCCACTTTTCTGATATTCTTTTTCGAAGGTTAAAAGGGATATGTTAGTATCGCCAACTCACTCTTGTTTTCAGCTCTCCCCCTCTTCATTTAGAATGACGTCATCAGACTGGGGGGCAGGAAAATAAAATAAATAAACAAACATAACTACCCACGATAAGGATGGCTCCTGCAGCCAGCGAAATGAGACACGCTTGGAAATATAATAAAAATAAAAACAAGAACACCCCTTAGGGAAATTTCAGGCGGGTTGGAACGGCCATGTTTGCTGACGAAACGGGCCCGATTAAGGACAGCTGTATCGCCCGGGTATAAATTAGAGTGTCACGATTCTAGGGAGGAGCTTCGCCTTGGAGCATTGTCTATCATTACCATCATCAACCCATATTATTATTATTATCGTGGATAATTTGCGTGTGCGAATGAGTGATGAAAGAACGGCTAAAAGAAGTTTCAATGCAAGTGTGCCTGAATGTAGAAGCCGAGGAAGACCGAAAAAGACATGGCCTGACCAAGTACGACAAGTACTTGAAAGTGGACATGTAAAAATTCGGAAAAATCGGCGTATGTGCATGAGAAGATGTATGAATGTAGAGGAAGCAAAGGAAGTATGTCAGGACAGATTGGTATGGCGTTCTATCCTCTCTGCCTACCCCTACGGAGAAATGGCGTGATGGTTAGTTAGTTAGTTAGTCATAATTTATATAGCGCCGTTTTCGTGTAAATGTACCTCAGGGGCGCTATTTAAATATTGAATTTAACGGCTCGGGAAATTTAAAGTGAATGAAACTCGCTTTGTGAGTAGAAAATACAACTATCAAAATTAATCAAAAGATTTAGAGAACAAATGGGTCTTACGTTTCTTTCGAAACATCACTTCACTCTCACAGTTGCGCACTTCAGGTGGGAGACCATTCCAAGCCATAGGGCCCGCAACCGCAAAACCGCGCTCCCCAAATTTTGTGCGCTGATTGCGGATCGGTATTAAAACCCTGCCTATAGCTGTAGATGTAGCTGATCGAAGTGTGAGACGTCTTTCAGCTAGTTTATTTGGAATGCAAAGCTCTTTTAAATACTCTGGAGCGGCATCATGCATGGCTTTGTACATTAGCCAACATAGTTTGTATTCTACCCTTTGTGGAAAGCGCAGCCAGTGCAGTCCATAATATGCATACGTGGAGTATCCCAGGGGTTAGTCATTCATTGAAAACAGAGTTATACCTCTCCAAACCAACGGCTGGGCATATAAAGACATCTTAGCGTTATCTGTGAATAATAGTATTTGTGGTATTTCTTTAACAATCGGCGCCGACGGCCGTTGGCAAGTGTCCGACTCCGGCGTCAGCGTCGCGTGACGTCACCCCCTGGCCGTCGCAAGCGTCCCGACGCACGAGCTTTTAGTAAACAGAGCGATTTAAGCGGCTAATGTGATAATTTATCCCGGTATTTTTTTCATAGTTGAATATTCTCAACATATTGTGCTATGTTTTACCGCTGAAATGTTTATTTTATTTTATTGTAGATTGATGAAGATAAAACATGGCAGTATGTCTTCTCTTTATGTCTATTTCATTATTTTATTTTATTTTTCTTACAGGTAAGTATGATTTAACGAAGTAACACAAGTAAATTTTTTATTTAAAAGATATTCAGTTATAGAAAAATATTTGTAAAGCCCGCTATATACGGGACAGTTTTCTGCGCAGTTTTCTATGCAGTCTGAAAACGGTCCCGTATACAACGAAAACTGTTTAAAAAACTGCGTGCTTATGTCAGATTTAAGCTGACATGACAGTTAATGTTTTTTATGTAAACGTTTAAGTAGACATTGGGTTTATTGTATGCTTTTAAATACGTAAAAAACCAATAACATATTTACATTATTAGCTAAATATACAATTTCCTGAGAGCAAACATACGATAATAACTTACAATCGCGTTTCAAAAATACACATATTTAGCGTGTCTTTTGACAGAAGTTTGACAGACTGCACAGTTTTCTGAACAAGAAACTGTGTAGTTTTCTGAACAAGAAACTGTCCCGTATACAGCGGGCATAAGAGTATAGTATATTTTTCATGGGAGAATAGGTCATACTATGTGTATTACTTAACTGCACTAACTCTAACTAACTAACCATCACTTCATTTTCCCGTAAGGGTAGGAAGAGAGGATAGAACGCCATACCACCTTGTCCTGACACACTTCCTTCGCTTCCTCTACATTCATACATATTCTCATGCACACACGCCGATTATTCCGACTTTGCACATGTCCGCTTTCAACTACTTGTCGTACTTGATCATGCCATGTCAACCTCGGCCTTTCTGGACTTCTACATCCAGACACACTCGCATCGTAAATCCTTTAACCGTTCTTTCATCATTCATTCGCTACACGCGACCAAACTTTCGCCATCGTAAAAATCCTTTCTTAATTTTGTTGATAATGCTTATCTCAGCCTTGCACTCTGCTATAATTTCGACATTTGTACAACTGTCATACATAGTCTTACGGGACATTAACGAATTTTTGAATTTAGTTTCGTACTTGTTATAAAACAGAAGTCTCGGTTACTTATTTAGCATCGTTGTCGGGACATTTATTTATTTATTTACATTTCACATTTAGGATAAAAATTTGGGATGGCGACTCAATAGTAGAGACCCTGCCAATGATCTGGCTTTGCTCACTAGATAGTCTCTGTCGAGTCAGAGCATTGTCTAATTACCATAACACATTGTATTAATTAATATTTATAATTTATTCTCCTATAATTTTGCTATTTCTGTTTCAAAGTATTAAATCTATGTTTGATTGTGTAACTAACAAATTTAATTGTATACGAGTATTTCACAAATTTAAAACAATATTTTTGCATACCAAATTTTAATAATTACATATAGCTATATTTTTGCAGGCATTTTCAATACATACACGACCAACTAGACTTATCCAACTAACGACACCGACCCTGTATTTGGAGAAGTCGGTTAATAATTTGGTTTGTGTGTCCATTTGGTTATATATCTTAGGTCCAATAAATGTGAAGTGGCGCTGCGCTAACTGCAATAACACGTTGACTGCAGTTAAATTCAGTAGTTATGCCCTTAGCGTCATCGTTCGCACCAGTAAATTGTGTTTACAAAGAGGACGCGCTATGAATGTTACTATTAATATGATTGATGTTCTCTCCACGTAGCTGAGGGCGAGAATCATCACATTCTAATGGTTTATTATTTATGCAAACGCAAGAAGTGTTTATCTTCTACATGGTGTAATAAAACTCGATGTACAAGCGGGAAACCAGTGAATCTACGTCATATTTGGAGTCAATTTTGTAGATTTTTAAATTTTGACCCACAGTTTTCAAGAAAATTGAAAACGAAACTTTTACAAATTGTTATCAAATATCGTCTGTGTAAGTTCAATACCGCGTATGAGCCATTGATTAAAAAGTTCAGAAAGGACAGAAAACCATAGAATTCATTTAACAAAAAATATTTTTACAAATTTCGAAAACTCTTTCTTTTGTATTTTCTTTTTTGCAACGAAATGCATTAATGCTAGTATACTTTAATTCGAATAAAAATTAAATGCATATTATGAGATATTTATCCTTTTTTTAATGAAAACTTTTATTTGCGGTATTGACTTTGACCGATTGCATGACACCTATTAAACAATTTCAAAATTTTAATCTACCAATCGATGCGGCTTATTCCGTTCAACGGAAACCGTCAAAAATATGTATTTAGAACTTATTGGCTCAACGCGGTATTGAACTTACATAGACGATATCATTTATTTGATCAAATTAATTCTATCCAAGAAGAAAACGAAAAAAAAGCGTACTTTAATAAGAATTTTTGCAATTTTACTAAATTGGCTATACTTATGAAAGCTTTTATGAGAAAAAAATTTTCATGCTTATTTTTAAAAAGTCATATTACACATTCGACTCCAAATATAATGTAGATTCACCAGTTTTCATCTTGTGCTACGAGTTTTGTTACTTCGTGTATAGTCGAGTAAATATAAGGTTTTAGATTGTATTAAAGACACTAGAGTAAATTGGTTTTGCTATTTTACCAGGCATTTTACGGGACTTCTGGAGCGGCATCATGCATGGCTTTGTACATTAGCCAACAGAGTTTGTATTCTACCCTTTGTGGAAAGCGCAGCCAGTGCACTTTCTTTAGCAGTGGAGTCATGTAATCGAACTTAGAGATTCCTAAGATAAGTCTAGCTGCAACTTTAAATACTGAGTCTTTATTATTATAAGACCAGAAAATAAAGGAATATCGTATTCTTCACATTGTAAATGGTAGTTGGTTGAAGAAAAATAGAGCTTTGTATAAAATACAAAAGAATTCACAAAGAAAACTTAATTTAATAAAATGTTTCTTGACGTATTAATGGCGACTAAACTGACTAACGTACTATCAAGCCATTTCCCGGAAGGGGTAAACGGAGAGGATAGAGGACATACCAGTCCGTCCTTGAACTCTTCTCAACAATTAGTTCCGACTAACAACCTATAATTTCCATATCTTACGAGCTAATAAGCAATATCAAAACTTCGAGTGTTTAAAACATCGCTAATCTCCCAACTGCCGATAAAGTGGACGATAAAATAATATGAACGAGAGATGTTACTTCCGATCGATCGATAAATTTGATGATATAAATATATCGACTAATACGATAAGTTTTCTGTGATTGCCAAACTTGTGGAGAGGAAGTAATCAGAGTTAAATCGAGTTAAGCCATTTAGAGATTTGTGATTTATATGCCTTAGATACTACTTGATAAGAAGCAAGATGTTTAGAAATAGATTGAGAGGTTATTGAGAGTCCGTTATAATTTTAATTTTAATTTATATGATTTAGGTAAAAGATTGTATTTAATAAAAACACAAAGAGTTCTTACACAGGTTTTTTATTAAAAAACACTTTTGTCGTCGACGCGTTTCGTCTTATTAGGACATTTTCAAAACACTGATTAAAATTAATACAAAAATCTTCTTATATACTAACAACAATGAGGAAATCCACTGCTACGCGGAATTGAATTTTAAAAATGCTTTCGTGTAGACGCGAATATTTTAAAAATTTTGAAGTGGGATGAAATATCCCAAAAACGCACTCAAAAATTAAATAAAAAATGTTGAAAATAGCATTCATTTCAAAATCTTAAACAATGACGTCACTCCTTGTATCTAAGTGTAGTGTTTCCGGTTTCCCGTTTTTAAACCCCCGTAGCCGCGTTCCATGGCATTTTAAAATGGAATACAAGCTTCTATTGCAAAAAAGATGGCCGCCATTCAGTCTACCTAGAACAGCTGTTAACAGTATATGACAGTTGAGTCGACGGTATATTTTCCCGCGTCAGTTTGCATAGATTTTTGACAGTTTTGTTACTGGCTGGAGAAATACCATGGCCTTAAACAACCCGTTTTATGACGTCACTCCTGCAAAAATGACGCAGTTAGTACATAGTTGGTATTTAGCGCGGTATTTGAAATGTGCAACTTTAAAAAATCGTATCTTCATCAATAACTTATAAAAAAATATGAAATATATATTTTTTGTTTAGTTAAATAGTAAGTTTATAGAAAAAAATTACTTTAGAAAACAGTGGATTCCCTCATTGCAATATATTTTACAGGTAGAAAGGGGTGGGGGGGAGGGGGTCATTAAGGGTAATATAGATTTCACACAATGATAGAAGATACTTTTGGAAAGGCCTAGAATAATTAAGGATAATATTATAAAGTAATTTGGGATACATATTTTATGAAAGAAAGTTTATTGACAATACCGAGATATATTTATAAAAAGCAATTAAGAATACCTAATTAGGGACAATATTAGAAATAATTTGTGGTACATGTTTTTTGAAAAAAGTTTATTAACAATACAAATATATTTCTACCTGTAAAATATATTGCAATCGTTGTTAGTATATAAGAAGATTTTTGTATTAATTTTAATCAGTGTTTTGAAAATGTCCTAATAAGATGAAACGCGTCGACGACAAAAGTGTTTTTTATTAAAAAACCTGTGTAAGAACTCTTTGTGTTTTTATTAAATACAATCTTTTACCTAAATTAAAATGGAGTTCTACGAACTAACCTCAAAAACAATCAACAATCAATAATTTATATGAGTTCTTTTTTTAAATATCTCTGTTATTCGTTTTATTATCAGAAGTTAGCTTTCGTCCCGGCCTGCGACGTCTAATGCCGTAATGCTGGCGACTTTTATAACAAAATCAGCTAAGCGGTATCTCACAAGGCACTTAATTTGATTAAGTCTTTATTTCGATTAAGGGCAGAGAGATTTCTTTCTGTCTTAAAATCCCCCGCCCCCCCTTCCGGTAATCTCCGGCCAAAACCGATTCAAGGGTACCTACAGTGGAGGCAGCCCGGTAGGCAACAACTACTTCCTTCCCTTTCCCTCACTCAATGGTGCATAGGGCACTGCAAAAAAAACTAAAGTTCTTATGATGTACTCAAATATTTCAAATTTGGGGCTGCTTTCAAATAGTCGTAAATAACTAGCGCAGAACTAAGTGAACGGGTGTAGCCCAGTGGTAGCGTCGCGGTCTCTGAGCGTAGGTTCGAATCCCCACTTCGACACGACTCGATTCCTATTTTCAAGCACAAGCCGCTTAGGCTTTATCGGAATAGTATTTACAAATTGAAATATGTGCAAATATCATAAAATTTCTTTTAAATTGAAAAAAAAACCGTGCAAAAAAGTAAAAAGAAACCAACTGCAGTGAATCCTGATCATTTGTTACATAAAGGCAATAGGGTTCTTCCCGATAGCACGAATATTCTTAAAAACGTAATAAATATTTAAAGTATATTTTTACAATTCCAACGATATAAAACACAATCAAAAATTTTGTTTTCATTTATAAATTTATGTTTTAAAAACACGAATATATACGAATGTTTTTTAACGCCCGTTATTGGTTAATGACGTCATACCCGTCCACCATAAAAGGCGTGAAATTCGTTACGAAGTGAGCGCCCATATTGCTGTGACGTCACACCGCATGTGCGCCAAATGAAGGATTTTGTGAGCGATTTGAAAAAGCGCTATTTCAAACCGCGCTAAAAAATTCATATGACATCGTAAAAATAAAAATAAAATTCCCTTGATATTGTAATTTTTCAATCAATTTTTATAATTAAAAAATAAAAAATCGGGAAGAACCCATTTATTAATACAAGTTATCACATCGCACCATGAATTTCGCAACTGCACTAACTCAAAAAAGTCAACTTTTGGGAAACCGCATAAAACTGATTTTATTTCAGCTAACAACATTTTTGTCCAAATACTTGTAGATTGTAGACAAAAACTGTAGTATTTGGACACGCTCAAAATTTTGTTTACTAGAAAAGTGGTTTGTAATGCATTCAATGCAAAACACTTGTATTTCTCACTTCACTATTTGTTCATTCTCTTGAACATTTTACACGTGTAAAAGACTCTCGAGTATGTTTACACACGTGCTTATACGGCCCACACACTTCAGTATGTAAATTGCGTGTAGTGTAATTTAGGCAGGTCATCAAACTTATTTAATAGTGTGCATTAGCATAACCCAACTACAGAACACTACAATTTTACCAAATCTAACGACTCGATAATCATGAAGCCTCTCTTTAGAAAATGGATAGATGGATTCTCCGAAATCCGTGGCTCGAAATTTAACCGTAAATATGTTTGACAACACATATAAAAATAAATTAGATCACTCATATACAACTAGATTCACATCCATGGAGGGATTAATTGTGCCCAAAACTAAAAATAAGTACGGGCAGAGAACTTTAGAATATTTAATTCCAAAATTTTTTTAATATATTGCCATATGAATTTAAAATCGTGTAACAAAGCTAATAAAATTTTTTTATTTTAAGGAGGTGGTTGGAAGATAGAACTTCTTTATATTGATGCACCACAATTTATTATATATTGATTCACCATATGCATTTTTCGTATATATCTATTCCTTTTATGTATATTTTGTAAACTTTTTTATTATTTTGTTGTATTTCTATGATAAATTTACATATTTGCTATTGGCTCCCGATGACAAACGGCAAAATTGCGGTTTATCGGGACGGCATTATTTTTTGTTTTAAAATGTTATGTTTTATTTTCTCAATAAAGAACTTTTCGCGAATGAAGACCGAAGTTTCGATAGCTCTTTAAATGCTCTCGTGTTTTATTAGTTTTGTGTTCTGTTTTGAAAGCTCTTTAGTCTAGAATTTTGTGGGAGGAATTCCCCCGAAAATTGGCCTAGTGGTGAAATTATTGCTTCCATTAATTTTAATCGCTTTTCCATCGGAATGTGTAATTTTTTACCATCAGGGCTGTCGAGAACCCGACTGAAAACTCTCTACCTAATTTTTTATAACTTACCGAATCCGACACTGTTTTTTTTACTTTAACATATCTTTACAATGCATTTTTATTGTAAAATCTTGTTTATCCCAGAATCGCTTTGTTACTTTTGACTCCGACTCCGCTATTCCGATTATAACTCCAACTCCATTCTCACAGCCCTGGTCAATCACAATTGGCCTGTTAACCAAAATGTTCTATAAATGCAGAAAAATAAAACAAAAATTCACAAGAACATCGATGCAATTCGTAAATAAATCGAATAAATAACAGAGATACAATCGTTTAAAGTTTGATTTTTGTAAAGATTTTGTGCGATAGGAGATCGGATACGTCACTGATCGTATGTGGAATAAAAACTATAAAAGATTGTATCTCGCTTATTCATTATCCGATTTACGAACGGATTGCACTGTTGGTTTTGTGATTATTCACTTCATTTTTCTGCATTTACAGAAAATTTTTGCATTTAGAAAATTTCGATTCCTAATGAGGAAATCCACTGCTACCCGGAATTGAATTTTAAAAATGCTTTCGTGTAGACGGGAATATTTAAAAATTTTGAAGTGGGATGAAATATCCCAAAAACGCACGCAAAAAATTAATAAAAAATGTTGAAAATAGCATTCATTTCAAAATCTTAAACAATGACGTCACTCCTTGTATCTAAGTGTAGTGTTTCCGGTTTCCGTTTTTAAACCCCCGTAACCATGGCATTTTAATATGGAATACAATCTACATACAAGCTTCTATTGCAAAAAAGATGGCCGCCATTCAGTCTCCCTAGAACAGCTGTTAACAGTATATGACAGTTGAGTCGACGGTATATTTTATCTGTGCTTCCCGCGTCAGTTTGCATAGATTTTTGACAGTTTTGTTACTGGCTGGAGAAATACCATGGCCTTAAACAACCCGTTTTATGACGTCACTCCTGCAAAAATGACGCAGTTAGTACATAGTGGTATTTAGCGCGGTATTTGAAATGTGCAACTTTAAAAAATCGTATCTTCATCAATAACTTATAAAAAAAATATTAAATATATTTTTTTTTGTTTAGTTAAATAGTAAGTTTATATAGAAAAAAATTACTTTAGAAAACAGTAGATTCCGTAATTCAGCACAGTGGACCCCTCTGTTATGGGGAACGGTCACGGAATATTCACGTGTTGCCAAATAGTGATTACCTCAGCCCCGATTCGTGTGTTGTGATGAAATAGGCCATTAAAATTACCCGAACCCACAATAAACCTTCGTTATTAATCCAATTTTAGTTGGGCGTTTACTTCTGCACACGAAATTCGGCCAACGAAAATAATATTATCGAATTTTCTACCAGTCTGTGTTTGGAAAATAAAGTTCATTCGGCAATTTACAAAAATATTATTTTTTATTACGATTTTTTGACAACGGCTGCCACAGTGAAATGCATTGTACGCCGTGTATAACAAAACTCGATGTACTAGCGGGAAACCAGTATATCATATTTGGAGTCGATTTTTATAATTATAAATATATATAGACAAATTTTGGCAAATTGTTATCAAATATCAATTATTTTGTGAAATTTAATACATCATAAAGAAAACAATATAAAAACTATTTATATAAGTATTTATATGAATTTGTGCAATTTTACTTAAACTGTAGCTCAATCACAGAGAACTATCGACGTAGTTAAAAACGTGCTAATTTCACGTGCTAAAACGCTAACGATTTGACCGATCACAATGACATTCGTTCAATACCATGTTCGCCGAGCCGAGCATTTCCGATCTGAGCCGAGCGGAGCCGATGCACGCGATATCGCGGCCGTACGTCAAACGTCAAATCATCGCGCTTGTCGGATTTTTTATTATGTCGACTGCTTTTTCTCAATATTTGGCTTGCCGAAAACCGGCTAAATACACTACGGCACGGCAAGATTGAATGAAGATATATGTGCGAATAAGATATATCTCGGGAAATGGCTCGCGACTAGTATGCGCGCTCGTTTAATAATCCCGATCGATAACTTTTAACGCGTGTTCCATTGTGATCGCGAAAACGTTAATCATCCATGGGTAAGAAATCGTGATCACGTCGCTTATTACCGAGTCGGTAGTGATCTGTGATCGAGCAAACTGTGGGTATTTATGATAGCATTTATGAGAAGAAAAAAATGTTTTTTTTAAACTCGGATTCAAAAATCATGTTACACATTCAACTCCAAATATGATGTATATTCACCAGTTTTCGGGTTGTACTACGAGTTTTGTTACACCATGTATAGCGCCGTTTTCGTATAAATATACCTCAAGGGCGCTTTAAATATTGAATTATCCGGCTCGGGAAATGAAACTGAATGAAACTGAATGAAACTGAATGAAACTGAATGAAACTGAATGAAACTGAATAAAACGGAATGAAACTAATGAAACTGAATGAAACTGAATGAAACTGAATGAAACTGAATGAAACTGAATGAAACTGAATGAAACTGAAAGAAACTGAAAGAAACTGAAAGAAACTGAATGAAACTGAATAAAACTGAATAAAACTGAATGAAACTGAATGAAACTGAATGAAACTGAATTAAACTGAATAAAACTGAATGAAACTAACTCTTTGAGTAGAAAATACATCAATCAAAAGATTTAGAGAACAAATCCCTAACAGTTGCGCACTTGCGCACTGGTGGGAGAGCATTCCAATCCATAGGGCCAGCAACCGCAAATAGAGCGCGCTCCTCAAATTTTGTGCGCTGATTGCGGATCGGTATAAAAACCGTGCCAATAGCCTATACCATCTTCTTAGCGATTTTCAGTATCCAATCTTCTTTTCTTTTACTGAAAACTTCCCTTTTATTAGCAAGTCGAGTTGGAGCGCTCCAAGTGAGCACTTCAGTTCCCTAAATGAGGAAATAACAACCACTGAAGCCGGTGCATCTAATTGATCGAGTTTGCACGTGTTCAATTGGAACTTTGCTGCTGGAATTCACTTACGATCCGCGCGACGCACATCGGGGCATATCGGCGATCTGGACGGCCGAAATTGTATTTTCACAAATAATCCAAATGAGTTTCTGATATTATGAATGATAACATACAATATTCAGCAATTTTTTTGAAAAAATTCTAAATTCACATGAAAAATAGACAGAAAAAGTGTATAGTTTCTCCAAAAAATGTGAAAAAACGCCGTCTTTTTACAGCAAATATCCATTAATTGAATGAATATGCCAAAAATTATTTATGAATGCCATTATAATAAACTTTTGAAGCTTTTCCTACTATTTCTACCCGCCGATTTCTGCTGCAAAGAAACAACGTGAAGTTAGTGTCTTTTAACCATACCTAGTTTAGCATAAAAACTGGATGTTTATCGAATTGACAAGTTTTGATAAGGAAAAACAATCCACCACTATTTGATTTTTTTTTTTCAAAGCAAAATGCAAATCCATTACAAATGCACAAAAAAATATTTTCAACTCGAAATAGATAATTAGAAACATAATTTTTTTTAAATTTATTCTTAACTGGGAATCACGCGCCGAGAAAAGCATTTGAGACGATGTTTTTTTTTCCTCTTTTAGACATAACAATAATATGAGATTTCATTCGATTTCTCATTTGAAGAAATGATTTTTGGCCGCCTTGAGTGATCAGATATCCGCTAGTGCGGCGTTTGAACATTCAGGAAGCGAGCTTCTAGCGGCTTATATCGGTGTAGAATTATCTACCAATACGGGAGTGGTACGAATATCTTCAGAGCGCCTTTTGTAGTAATTTAATTTAAACAGTTACCCTCTGATCGCAATTTTAGAGCCATCGATGTATCAACAGGAGTGCGCTGTTAACTATTCTAGTGGTGAATTCGTGAATATATTATTTATTTATTTTTACAATCTTTGGAAAATTCTCGTAACCAATATTGGCTTCATTTCACCTCTGCATAGGATACTTGGATCTTACAAACGAGTTTCCCCTAATTCCTGTGTAGATGTTTTCCTGCAGCATAGGGTAGACTGGGTACGGTTGTGCCAGGGTGCGGTTGTGCCAGGGTACGATTGTGTCAGTCGTCTTATTAGAGAAACTAATAGGGAATATCGGGGAGGGTGCAAGGGTAGGAAGTAACGACGTGCCCGTCTGAACGTGTTCCGCAATATCGCTTCAGCCATCGAGCGACATAAACGTTTGCAGAGGTCTACAATACTTTTTTACTACTACTTCTACTTTTCCCTTATCCGTACCTAAAGATGCATAGAACACTGCATCGGTACACCAAGTGCAGTGATTCTTGGTCATTTTATTTCATGAAAGTAAGATGATCACTTATACGCTTCGGTACCAGTCCAAGGTGAGGGCATGAAATATTTATACGAAAATCATATGTAAATAAATATTTCACGTTGACCCCCTACGGGAATCGAACCCGCGACCTAATGCGGATGGACCCCTACGAGGCGGACAACACCCACCGTCTTTTGTTAGACAGTCGAAAAAAGTATTTGAGATAATTTAATTTATATTTTTTATCGACATTACTTGGTAGAATTCCATGATTATATTATTTGTATATAACTACTTTGTTACAATACTGCCATTTAACATGTTTTTGTATTATTTCGTCTCATCTTTCTTTTATATCGTCTTTTTCCAACTCATGTGTTTAGTGTCTAAAATTTATTTTGTAAAAGCTGTTATTTATACTTTTGTCTTGTTATTTAATTAGTTATATACAAATAATTAACATAACATAATCTACGTCATTTTTTATTTTATATATTATAATTATTTCCCCTCTTCTTCTTCCGGTATAAAGATACCAATATCTTGTGTTCATTCTTTTTTTAACTATCTTGTTTACATTATCTGTTATTTTTCCATTTCTACATGACTTTATCTTTCTCTTTTGCCACGTGCACACTGCATGACTTTCACAGTATACCCACAAACAGGCTATGCCTTGGTGGGGGTTTTTTTATATATTTTTTTTATTGTACATATATGTGTTTTTTTAATGTATATCTATGTAATCAAAAAAAAATCTTTTGAAATAAAAAAAAAAATAAAAAAAATAAAAAAACAATTATTTGAGATAAAAAAGGCAGTGGTTTTGTATTTTCAAGTAGCTACAGGACAAGATGTAATTTAGTGTCCCAAAGTGCAATAATTCCGGAGAGAGCAGCATGCAGCGGGAATTTGCATCTCATGAAGGTTTGCGGTTGTGGCATGCTACAACTTGATCCAGTCTAGTTCGGCAGAGGCGAGCTGTGGGTTTTCTAATTCCATCCACTTCACTCGGAGCTTATAAAGCAGTAAAACATTCATTTCTCACTGATAAGATTACCGCTGTCGTGTGCCGTTTCGAGAGTTCAAACAATTTTGCTGGAATACTTTCTGTTTTTTTTGTTGTTGC
Source organism: Micrasema minimum (assembly GCA_022494985.1). Taxonomy (NCBI): domain Eukaryota; kingdom Metazoa; phylum Arthropoda; class Insecta; order Trichoptera; family Brachycentridae; genus Micrasema; species Micrasema minimum. Next base: position 21,323 of record JAGVSP010000674.1, read on the forward strand.
AATTCTTCCCTTAAAAAAGAAACAGGGGCAGTTTCACAACCGATCGGGAAAAATATATTAACTAAGTGTTTCAATATGTTGTTATTGTGTATTTGTGTTTTTAAATTAACAAGGTTTTTTTCTTTTGTTTCAGGTGAGTTTTTCGCCGTATTAAAAAAGGTTATCCCAAGAGAATTTTCTCTGCGCTTACCGGTGAATTTAATCGCGCTTTGGTGAGTATTAATTTTTCTAAATAACTGTCGGCAAGCGAAGGCTATTCGGCTGGTTGGAACATACATGGTGTAACAAAACTCGATGTACAAGCGGGAAACCAGTGAATCTACATAATATCTGGAGTCGATTTTGTGGAATAATTTTTCTTTTATTTGACCCATAGTTTTCGAGAAAATTGATTATGAAGTTGATTTTATTTTCGATAAAATTTATCAAATATCATTTATTAGGTCAAATTAATACTTTTCATAAAAACCCGCATTTCATTAAGAATTCATGCAATTTTGCCTAATCTGCGGTATTTATGAAAGCTTTTATGAGAAGAAAAATTTTATTTTTTGAAATTCAAAAGTCATATTACATTCGACTCCAAATATGATGTAGATTCACCAGTTTCCGGGTTGTACTAAGAGTTTTGCTACACCATGTCTATACAACGGGTAGCTCCTTCCAGCTTCAATTTGTATTATAAACATTACAACCGAATAATTTATTGACCGCAACTTTCGTCTTAATGTACATAACAATAATTTATTGCAGACAGAGAGTAAAAAGATCTCAGTAATAAATTAAATGATGATTTAATTTAAAGTTGCTTGCATAAATAATATTATTATTATTGAGCAGGAGAGAATAATGTATGTAATTGCCATATCCACAGACACCCACATACCTTCACACTTCAACTCACCCTGACACACACACCACTCACACATCCCTACACAGACAAAAGACACATAATTGGTTTAGTTTTTACTGTGGTTATTTGTTTATTATGTCATATTGTCAATGTATGTGTCCAAAACCAAAAATTAAATGAAATAATATTAGATATTATTGATATCCCAACAGAGACAGAGAAACTCTGGAAACGAATGTGGGTTATCTAGGCGTTTACAGGGCTTACGACCTGTCATTGGCTGGGTTAAGTGGCCACTTGACGTAAAAACAAACATTTCCCGTTCCGCCCATCATCTGATAACCATATATGACAATTTTTGTAAAGCGGAACGACGAAGACGAGTTCAATATATAGTAGTTCCAAAATTTGTCATATATGGTTATCAGATGATGGGCGGAATGGGGAATGTTGTAGTACGTTCAAGTGGCCACTTAACCCAGCCAATGACAGGTCATAAGCCCTGTAAACGCCAAGATAACCCACATTCGTTTCCAGAGTTTCTCTGTCTCTGTTGGGATATTAAACATGGGTATAATCCAGTAATTTGTCTACAAGTATTTGTATTCATTTAAAAAATGTTATAATTAATATTACATAAATTTAGGACAAAGAGACAGGAACCAGACTTGGGAATAAGGCATTTGAGTTTACAGCTGATCAAGTAGTGACTGTATCATGTATCTGAATTTTTCTAAACGATTTCAACAGGCCAAGAGGCCCAATTAATATAACAAGGATTACAGAACAAAAACATATTTTTATTTTTTGATCTCAGCGCGAATGGGACTCGGGATCTCCATGATATGAGGTCAGCATTTTAGCCATTACGCCACAGGGACCTCCATGATACTCGTATAGACTCGTTTTATCCTATTACTGTTATTTTTATTGCCTACCAAACAACGTACGCGCGCTAAGAAAGTTTTGCTTTAAAAGATTATTTTTGATTGAATTTTCACTGCCCCTATTCCCGCCCGCGCTAGGCCATTTCCGGCTCCGCTCGTGCGCGAACCCAGGCCAAGGCAGGTTAAGAATAAAAGCGGTGTGTTAGTAATTTGCATACATAATCCGCCGAGGAAGTCTCTACCGCTCTGCATTCGCCCGCCGCGCCGGCACGTTCATGAATCTTCTTTACCCCGCGTCGCACAGTGGCTGAAACTCACTTCAGTTGCTCGATCACAGATTCGGTAACACGACTCGGTAATAAGCGACGTGATAACGATTTCTTACCCATGGATGTTAAACGTTTTCGCGATCACAATGGAACACGCGTTAAAAGTTATCGATCGGGATTATTAAACGAGCGCATACTAGTCGCGAGCCATTTCCCGAGATATATCTTATTCGCACATATATTCATTCAATCTTTATTATAATTTAGCCGGTTTTCGGCAAGCCAAATATTGAGAAAAGCAGTAGTCGACATAATAAAAAATCCGACAAGCGCGTTGATTTAACGTTTGACGTACGGCCGCGATATTGCGCGCATCGGCCCCGCTCGGCTACGTTGCCGAACCGATACCACGGTATCGAACTGTGATCGGTCAAATCGTTAGGGCTAGCACGTGGATAGCACGTTTTTAACTACGTCGATAGTTATCTGTGATTGAGCTACAGGGTGGTGAAAATCTAGAAAGGTAGGAGAATAGGGAACCGCTGTAAGATAATTTCATTATCATCATGCCATATCCTACTATAAGCTACTGTGCGCCGGAATATAATTCCCTAATTTACAACAATAATTAGGTACCGCTCTGTGAATGTCAACCCGCTTTCTTGAGGGGAACTCGCCCGCCTTTGGGACCGTTTTCTTGCTAATTTTTCTGCTGCGTTAAATCTTTTCGGCACTTTTAATGAAAGCCCCACCCTTTCCCTAGACTGCTTTAAAGAAATTGAGTCTTTTTTCAGTCCAGCCAACTCTACCGATTTTTTCAACAAGCTAAACCGCGATTTTAAGATTGTTAGTGTGAAAAAAATACGGATGAATTTACGATTATGTACGCGAACAAATACTTTCATTGTACCCTACCACCGTCTCGGCGTATGTATTATAATTGTCATTGTTTTCCATCACCCAAACCAACCAGAGTCGGCCCAAATTAACAGTGGTAGGGATGTTAGTTCCTACCCCGATCATTATTTATTAGTAATCCTCGCCAGGCCAGGCCCCCATCCACAATCGTCCTTATTCACTGTGTAACTGGGTAACTTCTAGTCAAGTCTCGATTGATTATAACTACAATGAAATACCCACCCTTTCCCTAGACTATCGAGTCTTTTTTCAGTCCAGCCAACTCCACCGATTTGATAAAAATACCTTGATAAAAATACTGATGAATTTACGATTATGTACGCGAACAAATGCTTTCACTGTACCCCTACCACTGTCTCGGCTTATGTATTAATAATTGTCATTGTTTCTATCACCCAAACCAACCAGAGTCGGCCAAAATTAACAGTGTAGGGTATTGGTTTCTACCCCGATCATTATTTATTAGTAATTACAACCACCCGTGTGGAGACCGGTATCCGCCTCGCCAGGCCCCCCATCCCAGACATCCACCCAGTGCATCCGCGGGTCAGGGTCCTCAATGGAGGGGGGGATTAGGGGAAAAGAGGGGGGACAGAACGCATTTGTGCATCTCACACTATCATCCTATCTGGCAGACACTATTTCATACGTCCCCTGCCGTACCTTATCACAATACCTCTTTTTGCAATAACTTTATGGAAATTTGTTATATCAAAAAGTTTATTGTAGAATATTTACATTATAATGACTCGCGCCGGTTACGCCATCGTCACTAGGCGTGTTAATTAAAATTAACAATGATACGATATCCTTTATCGTTTATCTTCACCAGCCGCAAGGACCCTCTCGCGTCCTCGCTTTACGTAAAATGATATTCTTCGTCCTTCGAGTGGGGACCGTATTCAAACGAGTGCCGGGGTCCACAAACCACAGCTTGCGAGCCGAAAGATGCTCTTTTAAAGGCGTTTTTTGTAAAAATACATTTTTACGGGTTTAGTTGTGTTTTGAATTTTCCGTTTTTTTCAATACTCGAATGTTTTATTTTTGGGTCTGCTTTCAAATAGTCGGAAATGTCTCCCAGAAAGCAGGAAACAAGTTGTGCTTGAGTGGGATTCGAACCTAGAGATTCTAATCCTGAGTCATCGATTACTAGACCACAACCCGGTTCCCGGTTTGATTCATGTTTAATTTGTTAGGGATTGAAAATGTTAATTAAAGATTTTTAAACGTTAGTAATTTCATGTCGAAAAATCGTTTGGTCTTCATCTTTTTTCGTTGGTAGAGATTGTTTATAATTTGAATAAGTAATAACTCCCTGTTTTAATAAAAAAAGCTGTTTTTTTTTTTTTTTTTTTTTTTCAAGTTTTCAATGCCACAAAATGGCGTTTATTTTCAATAATTTTTTTAAAATACAAAATATAAAAAAAGATTCCACTAACCATGTGGTTATCAGTTGATTTCTTTAGTTAGTCTTGGCACATAGAATCATTATAAATAAAAAATAAAACAATGAGAAACAAGATTTGATTTTAGCTGTGAAACTTTTTAAGTTCCTTATATACTTTTATAATATATAACAATACATACATACATAGGTACATAGGCAATGAGAAGTGAATCATCAAAAGTATCACCTATTTACTATTTGATTAAATAGATGCTCTTTGGTGGCCCTTTTTAACAATGCTATCTTACCAATGCTGATTATTTCCCTAGGTAGGGACATTGAAAGATTCTGGGGATCGCAACTGGTAATGATCTTTCGCCATAGTAATTATTGAATTTAGGAATGATTAATTTCGCGTTTCTAAGTGCAAGGAATTATAAACGTTTTGGACTCTGAGCTAAATAATCATCTCAAATGAAAAATACTCAAGAATAGAATCGATCTTTAAACAGTTCATTTACTGGTAGAAACATTAGTCATTTTGAATAATAAATTCTCATTTTCCTTTACAATTTTCACGATCTCTTTTGTCGACCATTAATCGCAAAAAGCATTCTAATTTTGAGAGATTTTACTGTTGTTGTTTATTTACTTTTTGGAGTTTTGTATCTTCTCGCCTTAGTCTTCCCGACCCCTTAAAGTATATCCCGCTCAGAATGCCATCGGAGAATATTTGCCTCCGCTCGAGATACGTAGATGAGCCTCAGTATATTTTTAGGGAAGAGATTTCTCATACAGTAAAGTCTTTCTAAGATTAGTCTTAAAAATAGTCTTGTTAAATTGAAAATTGTCGTATTTCTTTATGATCTTCAATCCTTGTCTTCAGCGTGTTACTGAATCATAATTTCGATATTTTAATGTGTATTATGTGGTATTGGTATCATTACTAAGATTTTTTGCAAAAATGCGTTACTATTTTGTCTGCAAGAACTGCTGTTCTATTTACTTTTTTTTTTTTTTTGTATCTTAACTCGCTTAAAGCCTGCCGATTGAGGGCCCAGTATATCACGCTAGGCCGCTCTTCCCTAGACTATCGAGAGGTTACTCGCGGGATTTATGGACCCGCCGGAAGGGAAATACGGGCGCGTTAAACCGATTTTTGATAAAAAATACCGTGATATAAAAATACTGATTTTTACGGCGCTGTTACGCGAACAAATGCTTTCACTGTTACGCCCTAACCACTGTCTCGGCTTATGTATTAAACATTATTTTTTTCCATCACCCAAACCTACCAGAGTTTACTTAAAATTGGTGCTAGGGATGTTGGTTTCTAATTTTATTTATTACTGAGGTGATTGAACGACGTCCTTGTGGAGACGGTATAACTAGGTAACTTCTAGTCAAGTCTCGATTGAACTGTTTTTTAGATAGTCAGGGTCTCAGATGGAGGGGCGATTAGTGAAAAGCAGGTGACGGACGTCAGAACGCATGTGAGGCATCTCAGAACTATCATCCTAGTGTTTCGACGGTTCCAACGTATACTGCCGAATCCGAAAAAGGGGCGATTTTCGTTTTATTATTTTAAACTGTCCAATTTAAAAGTCAAAAAATACATTATTGAGTTAAAATTTGGGATATAATTAACTCTGAATCTGACTGCGATTGAATAAATAACTGTTTTTTTTTTTTTTTTTTTTTCCAAAAGATGGATTGGCTTAGTGAAATCGCATTGTGACAGACGTCTCAGTGTACGTAAGGACCGTCAGCGTCGCGTCAGTTTTTACATGTTTCAGTGTACATTGTACACTATACATATATATTTTTTAATCTATGAAATTCCTCACTAGGAAGGTCCCATGCTGAGGTATTCATTTACAATCCTTTTTTTTCGTATGTACTAAATATTTATACTAATTTTTATAGTAAATAATTTCCATTTTAATGGGGTGACCATCTCAAGACACTTTTCTGGGCCCATCTCAATAATACTTTCAAGCAAATAAATAAAATTTATATAAAAAACATTTTCACAATGAATCACGAAGTAAAACGTGATTCCTTTACATTTTTTGAAGCAAAACGAGGAAGTTGAAATAAAAATTAACTAGCTAACTTACTAACCATCACGCCATTTCCCCGAAGGGGTAGGCAGAGAGGATAGAACGCCACACCACTCTGTCCTGGCATACTTCTCTTGCTTCCTCCACATTCATACATCTTCTCATGCATGCACGTCGATTATTCCGGCTGCTTACATGCCCACTTTCAAGCACTTGTTTTACTTGATCATGCCATGTCTTTGTCGGCCTTCCTCGACTCCTACATCCAGGCACAGTCGCATCATATATTTTTTTAGCCGTTCTTTCATCATCCATTCGCTCAACATGACCGAACCAACGTAAAAGACCTTTCTTAATTTTGTCGATAATAATAAAATTTAAAATTTAAAAATACGTAATTCTTACCTTCCTTGCCAGTCCATAGAAAATGGTAATTTTCCCCCTTGCTTTGACTCGAAATATCATTATAATTCTCCGTACGTGAATCCCACAGGTTTCTTTCAACCTCTTTCTCGAGACTTTTCGAGAAAAAAAATAAAAGCAATTTCTAGTATGTCAAGCACCCGCCAGGCTTCCCCTCTCCCGTAACTACCTTGTTTTGGAACGTGATCGCCCACTTATTGAAATGCGGAGGGGAGGCTGGTGGGCCTTCGGGCACAAATCAATATATTTACAACGTGAATCATATTTTCGGTTTGTACGTCAAAATTTTTTTGCGCGAGTATTGGATTTTAACAAGGAGGTCGTTTCTATAATTATAATAATATGGAGAGAAAATAAACTAAGATGCTTGACGTTAAAATTAATTAAACGACAAAGGAATTACCCGATCGTCATCATCATTTCAGCCCGTCCACTGCTGGACATAGGCCTCCCCCTGCCGTCTCCACTCCTCCCGATCCTGCGCCGCCCCCATCCACTGTCTTTCAGCAGACTTCCTGATGTCGTCCACCCATCTCATCGGTGGACGTCCTTGGTAATTCCAAAGCCCGACTGCGACACGGTACAAATTCATCACACGTAAGGCAATACTCGTACATCAGCAAAATAAATATTTTAAAATGACCCCCATCGGGATTCGAACCCGCTATCTAATTCATGGCAGCCCAACAAGCTACCAAAAGCGAGGTGCAACTAACTAACTAACCATCACCCCATATTTCCGAAGGGGTAGGCAAAAAGGATAGAACGTCACACTTCTCTGTCCTGGCACACTTCATACATCTTCTTATACACTAACGTCGATTATTCAGACTTTTCACATGACCACTTTCAAGTGCTTGACGTACTTGGTCATATGCCATGTCTTTCTCGGCCTTCCGCGGCTTCTACATCCAGGCACACTTGCATTTAAAACTTCTTTTAGCCGTTCTTTCATCACTCATTCGCTCCACATGACGCACAAAACCATCGTAAAAGCCCTTTCTTAATTTTTGTCGATAATGCTTATCTCAGCCTTGCACTCTGCTCTAAATTTCGACATTTTTTTACACCTATCACATACATAGGCTTACCACACACAGAGATCGCATTTCAACAGCATTCAGTCTAACTTTCATCCTTCTTTTTCTATCTGTTGTACTTGATCATGCCATGTCTTTTCTCGGCCTTACTCGAACTTCTACAACCAGAGATACTCGCATCGCAGATTCTTTTAGCCGTTCTTTCATCATTCATTCAAAACGGCTATTATTTTCCCAGCAAAACGTTGTTTTCTAAGCCCGCGATCTTGGTTGCATGACCACAACATAGCAGAATGCATTAAGTGACCCATTTAATGTTAATGGTCCTTCGTTACACCTGAATGTGCCAATTATTGTTTGTAGTCGAAACGGCACGTACGTGCAAGTGCGAATTAGCACGAGTAATGCAAGTCGTTACGGCGCTCGCGCTAATCAGTCTCAAACGAATGCTTTTATCAGCATTTTAACAGGCCAAGAGACCCAGAGACAGAGCTATATAACTTAAATTAAAAAAAACAAATAACGCGGGTTAGCTTTAAAAAAATCGGTAGAGTTGTGCTGGACTGAAAAAAGACTCAATAGTCTTTAGAACAGTCTAGGAAATGGGTGGGGCTTTCATTGTAAAAGCTAACATTGCACGAAACCCGGGCATGCGAAAAAACATTACTTTATTATTATGATCAAATAAAACGATGTTATGTGTTTGGTTTATTAGAAATAGAATTTACCTACACTACCCGGTTTTCGGGAGTAACGTTCTCCCATCGACTGGTGAAAATAAACTAGAATACAGATTATACAGAAAAATTAAAAAAAAAATGAAATTGCAATACTTAAAAATCTAGACACAAGGGTAACATAAATATTGATACATGGAAGTAATAGAAAAAATTAATAGAAAAAACATCTTGGAACAGTGGTGATGGTAAAATACTAAGAAGGTATATGAAAAAAGTTTGATAATTAATTGCTTGCTAAGTGGTGGCAGTTGATGTACTGGGGTCTTGAGGGGAGGTAAGGGTAGGGGGGATTACTTTATTGTTTATATTTCACCGAGAATCGAACCTACAATGAAAGCCCCACCCTTTCCCTAGACTGCTTTAAATACTATTGAGTCTTTTTTTCAGTCCAGCCAACTCACCGATTTTTTCAACAAGCTAAACCGCGATTTTTAAGATTGTTAGTGTGATAAAAATACGGATGAATTTACGATTTATATACGCGAACAAATGCTTTCATTGTACCCCTACCACCGTCTCGGCTTATGTATTATAATTGTCATTGTTTCCATCACCCAAACCAACCAGAGTCGGCCCAAATTAACAGTGGTAGGGATGTTAGTTTCTACCCCGATCATTATTTATTAGTAATTACAACCACCCGTGTAGAGACCGGTATCCCGCCGCGCCAGGCCCCCCATCCCAGACATCCACCCGTGCATCCGCGGTCAGGGTCGCAATGGATGGGGGATTAGGGAAAATAGGGGAGGGGACAGAACGCATGCGTGCATCTCACACTATCATCCTATTATCCTATCTGGCAGAGACTATTTCATACGTCCCCTGCCGTACCTTATCACAATACCTATCCAAAGACCATCCCATGCTTACAAAAGACACAATACAATTGAGTTGAGGGATGGGATATAATTTGAGACCCTCCTCGCACGCACACACAAAACAGCCCGGGACGGGCCCGCCCGTGCGAAGGCACACCAAGTCCCCCCCGGGGACTACCCCACTAAGCAATCTATTAGTTCTATAGACGAGAATCGAACCTGCCACCTCCGAAATGCGTTCATGGGTTTCGCCATCATGGTAGTTGGCATCCACATTCATACATCCTCTCATCCACGCACGCCGCGCCGATTATTATTATGGATAATTTTATACTAAGCGAGGAAAGTGTGCCAGAGTGATATGGCGTTCTATCTTATCTGCCTACCCCTTCGAGGAAATGGCGAGATGGTTAGTGAGTTACAGACAGTTACATTTTGCAGTATAGCTACGTTTTGCCGTATTAAATTGAAGCTAGCGATATTCACTGTCATTGTATAATAGTTCGGTAATAGGTATTAGCGTTAGAAACCCACCCCCGCACTGCACCGCTGTCAGTTTCAATTACGTAGGTATTCTAGTTTATGTGGCCACTCTCCGGGGAGCGGGGTTTGTGCAATGTGGATGCAGGTACGGAAAACCTCGATATAACGAATTAAGGAATGGGCTAACTGTTTTCTATAAGATTGGATATGCAATTATTTCCAAAGAAAACTTACTATTTAACTATATCAATAAAAATAAATTTAATCCGGGAGTTTTGGAGACATACGGAGTGAGAATGTGACTGAAGATAAGTCTTTTTTTTTCGATTTGTAAATGTTTTAATACCGCGCTAAATACCACGGTACTTGACTCGTCATTTTTTTGCATTTTTTTTTTTTTTTTTTTTTTTTTTTTTTTTTATTTATGGTATTTACAAAACCAACACAGTAACACAAGTGTAATAAATCAGATCTGAACATTTGACTTGCATGACCAATAACGGGTTTTGAATAATAACAATTAAGTATATACACATATACGTAGTGCCAAAGTAATAAAAAGGGATGGGAAAAGCTGTGATAGGAAGAATAGGAGGATAATAAAGGCCAAAATATTGGCAATTTTCAAGCTTGTTTGTACATAACCCATAAAAATTTTTTAAAAATGCCAAACATAATATATAAATTTTGAACGTAATTTCTGGAAACAATACACTTAAATAAATCTAAATTACTCCTGCTCAGCGCCAAAGATTACTTTATTTTAAACCTTTTTTTAGAACATTATTAAATAAATTTTTGCGAATTGCTTATTTATATGGGCATAATCGATTCCACGATAAAATTATCATAATCGATAATATTACGTGTCGAAAAGCGGTAAAAAGTAAAATATTTTTATGATAAACCAAGTTTAAATATTTTATTGGATTGGTACCTCATTTAAAAAACATAATAAAATACATTTTTTTATTTCATAGTTTTCGAGAAAATTGAGTACCTAAGAAGCTAAATTTTGTTTTCGAGAATTTATAATGATTATCCGCTGTTATCTAATATCCGCTTATTTATTTAGTCAAATCAATACTATTCATAAAGAAAACGGAGCAAAAAACCAAATTTTTATAACAATTTGTGCAATTTTTACTCAACGAGAAAATTTTTTTTTTTTCAAGCTCTGTTTTAAAAATATTACACATTCGACTCCAAACAAAGATTTCACCAGTTTTCGGGTTGAACCGCGAGTTTAATTATTCCATGTATGTAGGTATATTCTATCGATATTTCCAAATATAAAAATTTTATCAAATTATTTTTTTTAAATTTAAAAAACATAGTAAAATAAATTTTTTTATATTCTATCTTTATTCGAGAATTATTATTAAAAGCATTAAGCTTTGTGGTCCAACAATTTTAATATTATTTTAATAAAATTGTATCAACCACTCATTTTTTCTGTCAAATCAGATACTCTTCGTCAGGACAACAACACTACAACCAACATGCAAAAATACCACTAAACAATTTGTGCTAGTAGATTTACAAAAATCGAAAATCGACATGCTGATTTTTTTTTTTCGACTCCAAACAGGGTTAAAGATTCACCAGTTTAATCGGGTTGTACCGCGAGTTTTTTGTAAATCTACTATGGTGAAGGTGTGTATGTGGTATTTGCTCTCTCTTTAGTGTTGTTTTTGACGAAAATACGTGGAAAATTTGCGATATCAAACTTCTATTTTTTTTAATTTTAAATTTTTTAGAAAAAATGCAAAAAGTTATTATCTATCTTAACATCTCGTTTTTATCTCATTTTATACAACGAAATTACAGATTGAACGGACACCCGCTTATCCGAATACTTCGTTATTACCGAGATTCTGCTGTAGAATGGCCACGCCACGTGACGTGTATATAAACATATATATTGCAGGTCGGGCTTTGTAAACTTGGAGCTTTCAGTGGAGTCTGCACAGAGCTCTTATCGAGATAACATATTGCGGGAGGAGAACTAATGCTGTTGACACGTTTCCTTGTGTCCACTCTTGCGCCACCGGACTGAGCTATAGGTGCCCTGAGAACATTTCACATTAGGGTGACGCTCCCAAGTATAAACTAGGCCCGCGCATTTATTTATTGTATTTTTTTTACTTTCAACGCTCATAGGGCTTTTACATATAAACATGGTTACACGATAACAATAAATTCAAATAAAACATTGTACATACCATAAAGTGTCGAAAAAGAAATAATAAACTAGTTATCAACTACAATTTGACATCTCTACAGAGACGAGAAATTTGGAAGGGAATATGGATATCTAGGCGTTTACAGGGCTCATGACCTGTTATTGGCTGGGTTTAGTGGCCACTTGATGTATTACAACATTCCCCATTTCACCTAGTATTTGATATCCATATCTGCCAATATATAGTAAAATGGCGCGACGCTTCACATGTGAACACTCTGTCATCCATTGAGAAAATTGCTTAATAAGTTATTAACTTATTATGATTAAATAAAACGATGTTATGTGTTACTATTGGTTTATTCTATAGAAATAGAATTTACCTACACTACCTGGTTTCGGGAGTAACGTTCTCCCATCGACTGGTCTATAGAATAAACCAATAGTAACACATAACATCGTTTTATTTAATCATAATTCATTCATTAGTGTTACAAAGTAAATGCCGAATCAATCAGCAAAATAGTTATTAACTGTTGACACTGTTGACAATTCGTCGGCAGTTTGCAATCAATATGCTTCACATAAGGGGCTGATATGTAATGACGATGATGTTGATTCACTGCATTCAAAGAAATAAAAAATCATCCACTGTTTTACATTATCTATTTCCTTTTAAATCGCAAAAGCGCGAGAATTCCAACCGGACCAATGCATGGAGCGTTCAAACCTCTCGCGCCGCACAGATCCCGGCGGATGTAATGAATGACCCGCACGTCACCTAGTGCTTCGCCGGCCACTAATCATGTTGCCCCACCAATCAACTGTTCACCCATCCCCACTGTTCATCCTGTCCCGCGTCACCCTGCATCACCGGTCATCTTGCACCATTTCGCCCCACTCGAGGGTGCACGGCCATCAAATTAAAAAAGAAATATTTAGATTGTTTTTGACGTGATAACGTCTACTAATAAATCGATGAACGCCGGCTGCACACACGAAAAAGCATGACTCATTGTCACGCTCCGCCTGAGCCGAGTGTGCAAGCGAGAGCGCGGAACAAGCGATAGAGAGGCACGATCGGCCTGAGCGTTCGGTTTGTGACGCATCTATCTCTCTTCCACTCCATCGGCCGATGCGTCCGAGTATAAGGGAGACAGCAGCAGCACACAAGCTACAAAGTGAAAGTGAAATTAACGAGTGCAAAAAAATGTGAAAATGCTTTGTATTATACAAAATAATGATAATTTAGTAATAATAATTCTATTCAATTCATAAAAGTATGCTATTTTTCATCAATGTTTTCTTATGACGTTATCACGTAAAATTATCGTCCGTAAACCGACTTTACAGACAACCAAAAGTTGTTTGCTATTCCGTAAGAGTTAGTAGACGATAATGCGCATACCTACATTGTTAAAATTTCGATGGAGAATACACTTAATCGTATATGGGTAAATTCAAGATACCAAAATCTACCTTCCTTCGTATGCACCCAACGGTGCATAGGGTACTGCATTTTTACACCCAGTGCTGTGAATCTTGATAATTTACTTCAAATCAACATGTGATTTTCATAATATTTTATGTGTGATACCTTGGACTGCTACTGAAGCGTAAGACTGATCATCCTACCTTCATGTAATAAAATGATCAAAATACATTGGACTTGGTGCATTGGGTGCGGATAAAGTAGTAGGAGTAGTATAACCTGTTCATCTGTTTGTGTCCCAAATAACATAAAAAGTTATTGATATCCCAACAGAGACAGAGAAACTCTGGAAACGAATGTGGGTTATCTAGGCGTTTACAGGGCTTATCAAATGACTGTCATTGGCTGGGTTAAGTGGCCATATTACAACATTGCCCATCATCTGATAACCACATATGATAAATTCCGAAAAGTTCTATTGATATTGAATTCGTACAGAACCTTCCACATGTGAGTTGGTTTTTCGACAATTTTCAACATTTTTTCTCTCTGGTGACATCTGTTGAGAAGATTGTTTAAGCATTTTGGCAATAAATCTTTATTCGTGTAGATAAGGCTCTACCGAGCTTTATTACTTACTAGAAGACGCCTGAAGATGTCAATATATATCTGAAATCAGCCCAGCATGGGTATAGTCCAGTAATCACTTTTAATAGAGATGTTCATCAGCACAACACCCGTTCACGCAACAAAATACATTTAGAACCTGCAAATACAACCAAATTCGGTACAAGATCTCTAAAATACATAGCATTTTCCGAACTTTATTTGTTACCTGACATGTTTAAGATCCCTGTATCTAACTATCGAAACAGGACCTCTGATATGAAGAAATATAATTTTAATAAGTATTTTGAATGATACCTTTTCTACTTGCATCGATATAATATATGGTTTTGCTGTTACTGTAATAATTCACTTTATTGTTTCTTTAGGTTTTATGTTTTCATTGGATGGGTTCTGTTTTTTTGTATATATTGTGTTTATTTTGTGATCTAAGCGATGTCAGTGCGTATTTATTTTATTTTATTTTAATAATATCCACGCCCAAAGGCTTTTTACATTAAATAATTCAAATATTGTAAATAATATGAAGAAAAAAATATTTTTAAAATAGGTAGCAACACATTCTGGTATAACATATTCAATATTTGTGAAATTAAAAATAAAAAAAACGTAAAATTGCTATAAAAATTTAAATTAAAAATAAATAAGTAAAATCCAAAATAAATTAGAATAAAATGAATAGGTGTTTTTTTATTTGTCCCTAAATTATTGTAAAAAACTCCTAGGGAGCATTGGATTGAAAAAAAAGAAAAATTCTTTTTTTTTTATACTATGTAATGTTATTTTTTTATAAATAAAAAAAAAAAAATTGTCTACAAGTATTGTATACATTCAAATGTTGTTGTTAAAAACATACAATGTGTTTTTTTTGTCTCTTTGAACATTTTCTGTTAATTGATTGATATGGCATTTATTTTGTAGAACTCCATGATATCTTATGTTAAAATGTTATGTAACGTGATTTTATTATCAAGTTAGTGACATGTGACTATGCGAGTGATACCTAGATTTATATAATTACTATTAAGTTGCTTTTAATTTAGATGTTACAATTCTTTAAATTCTGTAAATTTAGTATGAAATAATGATAAATATGTACCTATAATATAAAATAACATCTGTGAATTAGCGAAATTCCTTGACTAGTGAGTAAGGTAAAGCAAATAAAATTCACCCAAAAAGAGATTAAAGACCAACTGAAATCAGGAATTTAGTAAAAATCCACAGATGTTCCTCTCCCTATTCTTAAAAACTGTAACTAATAAGCCAATATTGTATAAAATAAGATGTAAATGTTTCAACGCCACAGTTTGATAATGCCCTTACAAGGCGAAACAATTGTCACTAACTTGATAATAAAATCACGTAGAACCAAAAAAAACGTTTTTTTATTTTAACATATTTTCCGAATGAAGATTAAATAATAATTACTTAAAAACCTTCGAACAAGAATTTCAGAGATGTGAAATTCCGAACTTGAAAAATACTACCGTGTCTACGGTGTCTAGTTAACCACTACGTCACTCACTTCGTCACAATGGGCATCTACGTCATCACTAGACATTACGTCATACTTATTCGTGTATTGGCCTAAGTGCTGGAGTCTTAGACGGGGGAATTTGATCTTAAGTGGTGTTATGAAATTATCCCTAGGAAGCGTATAATTTTTGAAAATTTTGTTGGAAACGCCCCTTCTACTGAACTCTTGTTCGAAGATAAAAATCACAAACCAAATGGGGTAGATAAAACAATTTGTTATAGACCACTTTTACGGACGCAGCAACCCTTGGTATCTACCGTCATCCGGCCTAGGCGTTGGCCATATTCTACGCATGCCTCCCGAGAGCCTTTACCATGCTTGCCTATTTTACAAGGCACCAGGTTCTCGGCTTCCTGGAGTGCACTGTTGACAATTTGTCGGCAGTTTGCGTTAGTAGCTGCGGAATGAAACACTTTGGTTTTAACTACTTTTTATAACAAAGCGAGTGCTTCTAGCATAACAATTTTACTTAACATAACAATTTTACAAAGCAACATTGTGATAGCGCTAACTAGAAATAAGTATGTACATAAGTTTTATTTAGCTTTTTAGGTTATCTCAAAAGAATTTTTAATATTTTTTTAACAAAAAAAACTGTTTTCCCACCGACTTGTTCGGTTTAATCAGCGTTGCATGCTGCCATCCTTTATATATCTCATTTCCCCACTCCTCCCTAGCATTCATCGCCCCCACCCTCGCCCGCCAGCAATCCACACGTCCGTGTATATAAGAACCAGCTGATGAGGTTTTTTCCAGTCGGACACAGTGTTCCCGAAGATCCGAACCTCCCAATGTATCGGGATATTTCACGAAGTTTCGACTTCGTCTCCTGATCTCCCGAAAAGACCTCAATCTCTCCCGATTTTATGGACGCCTGAAATTCTAGGCAAGATCTTCCGAAAAAACCTCGAACTCTCCTGTTTTTATGAAAACCTGGGTGAAGTCTAAAAAAAGGTCATATTTTTTTAGAATTCAGCTTTACGGGTCGAGGAAATTCGGGATATTTCCCGATAAACGAAAATTTCAGAGTGACTTTTTTGTAGTCCTCTACCGGGTTTCCTTAAATAATTTGAGATTTCACGGCAAATTTTTACGGATTTTATACAAAATTCAACAGAAGTAGCGTCGATAATAAATGCAATGAATCTCCCGACTTCTACCGATTTTTAAGTGTGTTTTCTCCCGATTTTGAATTTTTAGTTTCGGGAACACTGTGGAGAGGTTTTTTTCAGTCAGAAATCGTCCTTCCAATCGGCAATCGGTAATCGCACGTCTGATTAAAAGTTTCACCTCTCGTGGTTCAGATTTCGGTTTTCGGTAAAATCTCTTTGATTACCGACTACCGTCATAATTCGCGTCACAACTGCGATGTAGATTCGTTCGTGATCGGACTGAATTCTGAATAAAATGTTCTGAAATTATATTGAAAATTTATTTAATACGTTAAAAAAAATTATGATGATTTTGGGATCTCGTAAATAATCCAGTCCTCTAGATTTTTATACCGGGTGTTTTATCTGAGATCCGATTCTGCATTTGAACTCCCTTTTTACGTTTAAGCGCGCCCTTATCTGCGATAATATTTATCTTCCTTAATATATTTTATCTCTCCACAGCGCGTTATCTATGTAGCTCAGTACTCAGTAGGGTAGAGAGTAGAGATGGGCCTTTCGGTTATTTTAAATAATGCAATAACAGTTTTCGCTTAAACAAAAAATAACTGTTTAAATAACAGGTTTCAAATATAACATTTTGATAGTATGTTGGTAGTTCACGCCGCGCGCCGATCTTTTTTTATATATTTAAGAACTAATAAGGAAACAGAATTGTATCTGAAAGTAGCTTTCAAAAACAATTATGTTTTCTATGTAGACGTTGTAGTTTATATTTATTAACTCTACAATGTGACAATATCTATCATTTTACATATTATCATAATAATTACATACATGGTTTTATTGCACATCAATTACAGAATTACACAGCAATATAATACTCGTATACAATTTACAGGTTTAAAAAAGCTTTAAGTACTTTGCATAAATATGTTCAATTAGAGGTTATAAAAAGATTTCAAGTTCCTCTTGAATTCACCACATCTATCATTAAATACATCAATATTTAAATGTTTTTCTATGTCATTGTACAGTCTTAACATGCGAGATAAGGAATTAAAGTGCGCCATGTTATTGTTAAAAGTTGTCTCAACCGCCGCCGACTTGGAATATTCAAAGTTATATTTTCCAAGCAGAATATAGAATCAAATTTTGCATGTGTATTATATTATGAAGAAACATTAAGTCCGCAATTTTTCTCCGAACTTCCAACTTGTCAACACCGAAGTGTAAAAGGCGCTGATCGTAAAATTGTAGCGTTTGGCCAGATTGAATTTCAATGTTAGATTGCGAAGAAACCTTTTCTGTAGTATTAGTTTTATTTCACTCAAGCGTCGAAAATAACAAC
Organism: Micrasema minimum; assembly: GCA_022494985.1. Lineage (NCBI taxonomy): Eukaryota > Metazoa > Arthropoda > Insecta > Trichoptera > Brachycentridae > Micrasema > Micrasema minimum. The sequence continues at coordinate 39,451 of JAGVSP010000674.1, forward strand.
AACGCGCAAATAACGTAATTACTCGTAACCGGTTACTTTACTTGAGTGTTTAAATCGATTTTTACTTCGCTGTGTGACGGTTTAATCACATGGGTAACTTAAGTCTGTTTGTCAGCAGCTCAATCACAGATAACTATCGACGTAGTTAAAAACGTGCTAACCACGTGCTAACGCTAACGATTTGACCGATCACAATGAACATACGTTCATACCACGTTCGCCGTGCCGAGCATTGCCGAGCGTTGCCTCGGCAATGCTCGGCTCGGTGCTCGCACGCGATATCGCGGCCAAACGTCAAACGTCAAATCAACGCGCGTGTCGGATTGTTTATTATGTCGACTGCTTTTCTCAATATTTGGCTTGCCGAACGCCGGCTAAATGAAATACGGCACTCGAGAAAGATTGAATGAAGATATGTGCGAAGAATATATATCTCGGGAAGGGCTCGCGACTTGATGCGCTCGTTTAATAATCCCGATCGATAACTTTTAACGCGTGTTCCATTGTGATCGCGAAAACGTTAAACATCCATCGTAAGAAATCGTTATCACGTCGCTTATTTACCGCGTCGATAGTGATCTGTGATCGAGCAATAGGTCAAGAATATTCCTGTAAACACTGATCAGTGCATGATTTATCACGTGAACGCGTTTGAAATTAGCTCACAGTAAGGGCACTCATTTTACTTCTACATTAAAACATTGGTCTGCAAAAAAAATAATTTATTAAGCATGGTATTTTTTAGATTTGGAATACCTTAAGTTTGGTCATTGAATGTCGGATATTAAGCAGAAAAATTATGGACGTTTAATTTTTTTGCAAATTTATTTGGGTTTTTTAAGAAATTTGATCGGTGACGTCATCAATGTCATTTCCTTAACCACCGATTTAAATTTAATGCATTCAAAGAGGAGCATGGAGAGGATTATGCTTGGAATAACATTAATAGACCGAAAATGGAACGATTGGATCCGACGCCAGACAAAGGTCTGCGACGTGGTGCAGCAAATTGCTTGGTTGAAGTGAAAATGGGCCGGTCACATAGCCAGAATGACGGACGACAGGTGGACGAAACGCGTTCTGGTGTGGAGACCGAGGAACCATAGGACTCAAGGAAGCCTGCTGGAAGATGTGGATGGGGACGGCGCAGACATCGGGGAGTGGAGCTGGCAGACGGAGTGGAGCAGTGGACCTCGCAGGCTGGGAGGAGATGGAGACGGTCAAAGAAATGCCTATGTACAGCAATGGATTCCCGTTAAAACGGGATTCAAACAAAAATAAAAAAAAATGATGTCGAAAACTAGGAATTCTACCCTAACGCAGGTGTTCGCCGATTTGCACGTGATAACCGCGTGTCCACTGTTCTCGACTAGGCGAATAAAGTATAAAAGTTATTTTCTACGCCTGTAATTTAACCGGTTATTAAAATAATAGGCTTCAATAAAATACTAGTTATTTTGAATGTATTCTTCTCTAGTGTTCTTAATGATGTGTCGCCCGCCGCGGGATTTCCGCCCCTCGGCCGCCGCCCGGTGGATCCGATCTCCCGCGCCAGAAATATTAATCGCCTAATCACCCCTAGTTACGGGGATTTCTGCGAATTTGTCACTTTTTCTTTTTTCCAAAGTGTTGCGTTGATTAATGCCCGGCGCCGGGAGTGCCGTGGATTTTGCACACTTTTCACGACTAATTTATCTGCAAGGCTTAATTAAATTTATAGATTTTTTTTATTATTTTGCGTCCGGCGTGTTAGATAAGGACGCTGTAAATTTTAACGAACCTTTGATAAAACGTTAATTATGATTTTTCTAGTTCTTTAGTGCCTTTAAATTAAAAATTACATACAAAACGGTGTAAAATAATCTACATAAAAAGTACAGTGTACAATAAGGTTGTTCTATAATAATAATATGGAGGGAAAACAAACTGAGATATTTGAAAAATATTTGAACCTTAAAAATCAATCAAATGAAAAATAATTTAAACCACAAAAGAAATTACCTGAAAAAAATATTTGAATATCTTACAGTTTGACGGCATTAGCTTCCATGCAAATTTGTATGCTTAACTTAACCTAACTAACCATCACGCCATTTCCCCGAAGGGGTAGGCAGAGAGGATAGAACGCCACACCACTCTTTCCTGGCATACTTCTCTTGCTTCCTCCAAATTCATACATCTTCTCATGCACGCAAGTCGATTATTCCGACTTCTTATATTCAAGCACTTGTTTTACTTGATCATGCCATGTCTTTCTCGGCCTTCCTCGACTTCTACATCCAGGCACCAGGTGCCTGGAAATTTGTATGCAATGCCTTAAAATAATATAAAATTAAGTATGTGATCTTCGAAAAAGAATTTCGGAGAAGTGACATTCCGAACTTTGAAAAATACTACCGTGTCTGAGGTGTCTAGTTACGTCACTCACTACGTCATCAATAGGCAGCTACGTCATCACCAGACATCTACGTCACACGTTTCGTGTATTGGCCTAAAGGCGGTGGAATTTGATAATAAATGGGTTATAAAAAGGCGTATATTTTTAGAAAATTTGTATGGAAACGCCCCTTCTAGTTAATACTCGTTCGAAGCGACATGCTAACTAAATGCTCCACTAAACTACTAAGCGAACGTTCTAGGAAACATTTTATCCATTCATTTGATTTAGTTACTTTTGAAAAGTATAATATTTAATTCAGTCGTTTCGTCTACAGTTAATGTCGTTCCCGAGAGCAGCGCGTTGCCCGCTTAACTCCAAATGTTTATCGTCTCATTTCTAGACGAAAATGTTTTACTGTTTTATTTTCACGGATGGCGCTTTTAATGTAATTTTATTTCGCCCTATAAAAACTGCGCTCGGAGTAGATTTAACGGGCACTACCAATAGATAAATTAAGTGTAATGTAATAATATTAGTCTATGTAAAAATTATTTTTTTATCAGTGGTAAAACAAGTATTCAGGTAAAGTTTGAAGATAATACGAGTATTACAATTGGAAGACAGTGCTCAAAGGTATGTAATATTAAGAAAAAATATGAAAAAATCTGGCATTTCGAGGGTTGTTCTAAATTAAGTACAACTACCTGGGAAGTAGTAAATTAGTTTATTTCATAGTATAATATTGATGATGAATGGTAACTAATTAAATCTAGATATAGGTTCTAAATCTTTGACACGTCCTATCAAGAATATAGAGTCCGCTTGACGTGTTGTGGTAGATGACAAAGCCATATTTTCACAAAAACTCCAAAATAATCACTTGAATAAAAGCACTCCTCACAAACAACCATTGATAGTTCAAAATTTTCAACTCTTTAACACATTTTTCTTGGTATTTCTTTCACAAAAAAGTTTTTTTTTTTATATGGAAAAATTACAAAAAATTTAAAACCTTGGAGACGTTGAGCATAGCCTTTTATTCCACCTAGGACATTGAAATTTTTAGCACTTAACTACTATCAACCAAAGTAAAAAACTTAGCGGGTGCCCTGAGGTGTAGGGTAAATTGAACATTTTTGGGCCATCCTAATATAGATAGTCGCGGGTTCGATTCCTGATAGCGGTCAACATGAAATATTTATTAACATGTGATTTTTTATTTATTATTTCATGTGTGATACCTTAGACTGGTTCTCAAGCGTAATTCTAATCATCCTAAATTCATATTTATTTATTTATAAACGCCGTAATGGCTTTTACAACATTTTTCATGAATAATTTGTGCTATGATGACGACTTTGAAACAAAAAATTTAGTCTAGTTGGTCTGTGCGGAATACGAAAATTTATGTAACTCAACAGTTCAGAGCAATCTACTTTATTATTTAAAAGTTTGAAAATAAGCAAAAGGTCATTTACGGTTCTCTGCTTGCCAATAATGGAAGATTTTAATAATTCATCTAGGATTTATAATTTGTTTCAGACACAGGCAGACCTAATTTGAATTGCATGTATCTTGAAAACTTTCTTTGCACTCGTTCAAGATCATTTGTGTGACAGTGGTAAGTCAGATTCCAAACTGAAGAAGCATACTCGAGCTGTGACCTTTCGAGAGAACAAAATAAAATAACAATAGGATCTTCCCGATAGCATGAATATCCTTGAAAACTTTATAAATATTTAAAGTATATTTTTACAATTCCAACGATATAAAACACAATGATCAAAAATTTAGTTTTCATTTATAAATTTATGTTTTAAAAACACGAAAATACGAATGATTTATAACGCCCGTTATTGGCTAATGACGTCATTCCCGTCCTCCGTGAAAGGCGTGAAATTCATTCCGCAGTGAGCGCCCATATTGCTGTGACCAAATGGAGGATTTTGCGAGCGATTTGAAAAAGCGCTATTTCAAACCGCGCTAGAAAATTCATATGACCTCGTAAAATTTAAAAAAAATTCCCTTGTTATTGTAATTTTTCAATCAATTTTTTTAAATCAAAAATAAAAAATCGAAAAGAACTCAATTGTCTAGATTTCGAAAATGTCGAGTGTTTCGTATTACAAAACCTAAAATTTGCATATATAATAAAATGATCAGGATCACTTCACTTTGTGTACCAATGCAGTGCCCTATGCACCACTGGGTGCGGATAAGGGAGAGTCGTACTAGTATCTGTACACATTCAAAATATTACAGAAATAAATAATTCATCTCACATTTTCAAAAGTTTTATTTTTAACGTTATGTTGTAACAGCACCGTTTACGAATAAGACTTTATACAAAAAAGAAGCATGGTTTTACTATGAATAAGTTTCGGCTAGGCGCATGTTTTGCGGATTAAACACGGCGCATAAATTATCTGGACTTTTCTTTCGCGCGCCCTTGTTAATTCGTCACGTACGTTGTGTAATCCGTTCGGCCGTTATGTCGCGGTCGTTATTACGGCCGTCACAAGAAAGAATCGCGTATTTTATCTATTTATTTTGTTACGGAACAGTAACAGACAAAAGGATACTAAATATAATACAAAAAATTTATAAAAATATACCTCGGTAGACCAATAGGGTTGTTCCCGATAGCATGAATATCCTTGAAAACGTTATAAATATTTAAAGTATATTTTTACAATTCCAACGATATAAAACACAATGATCAAAAATGTTGTTTTCATTTGTAAATTTGTGTTTTAAAAACACGAAATTACGAGTGACTTTTAACGCCCGTTATTGGCTAATGACGTCATACCCGTCATTATAAAAGGCGGGAAATTCATTACGAAGTGAGCGCTCGTATTGATGTGACGTCACACCGCAAGCGCGCCAAATGGAGGATTTTGCGAGCGATTTGAAAAAGCGCTATTTCAAACCGCGCTAGAAAATTCATATGACATCGTAAAAATTTTTAAAAAATTCCCTTGATTTTGTTATTTTTCAATAATTTTTTTAAAATAAAATATAGAAAATCGGAAAGAACCCAATTGCCTGGATTTGTAAAATTATACTTTAAATATTTATAACGTTTTCAAGGATATTCATGCTATCGGGAAGAACCCTATTGCCCTTTAAAATTGTTCACATCGTGCTTAATCGAATGACCAAAACATAATGTTTATGAAAATGTGACATACACACAATGCTTAAGTAAATATAACACACATATAAAAGCAAGAGTGATCACAAATATCTGGCGGACAACCTTCTCTTGAACCCACCTACGGAGCTTCCGAAGATGTCCCATCTGTACCTTCAGTGCTGTCCCTGTGTATGACATTGTACTCTCTGCACATACGAGAGAGAGGATTGTAACCAATATCCTGTATTGGAGGAAAAGCGCAATATGTCAATTATTTGTTATTTCCGTGGCGTTTTTATAGGATTCGTTCTTTCGACTCAAATTTGTATCATGTCGTTAAATCCATCTAAATTAAGCTTTGAAGTTTTGGCAAAGATCGAAATATGCCGTTTTCATATTGAATTCATATTTTCAATTATTGTTATTTATTTATTAAGTTATTTCACACAGTTAACATCAAAATTAAGAAAGGGCTTTTACGATGGTTTGGTCATGTGGAGAGAATGAGTGATGAAAGAACGGCTAAAAGAAGTTTAAATGCAAGCGTGCCTGGATGTAGAAGCCGAGAAAGACGTGGCATGACCAAGTACGACAAGTACTTGAAATTGGACATGTGAAAAGTCGGAATAATCGCTGTATGTGCATGAGAAGATGTATAAATGTAGAGGAAGAAAAGGAAGTATGTCAGGACAGAGTGGTATGGCGTTCTATCCTCTCTGCCTACCCCTACGGGGAAATGGCGTGATGGTTAGTTAGTTAGTTAGTTAACATATGTTTTTTTTTAAATTAGGTACTGATTCATAGTACATTGTTAACAGAATTAATTAAGGATTTTTTATAGCAATTTGTTGCTTTGAAAGCATCCGTCTCCTAAGCGCACACAAAAGGTCGTAATGAATACATAGTTGATGCATAGAACCAGAGAAGTGGCTATGTACTTTTTTCTATTTTAGGCGCTACTTACATCAAAACTTGGATTTAAATTGACTAGACGCATCCTACCGCATATAATGACCTGTTTTGGCGGGAAATCGCGATTACGATATTTTCAAAATTGATTGCAGACATAATAATGATAACAAAAATTCAAAAAAATATATGTAAATCGCCATCTAATTAATTTTTTTAAATTTTCCCGTGGCCCATTTATAACATGCGTGACTCTCTCTTACGACGGCAGATAAGCCGTTACTCCGTTACGGGTAGAATTTCGGTCGTTACATACTACTCTCCCTTATCCGCACCCAATGGTGCATAGGGCACTGCATTGGTACACCAAGTGCAGTTAATCTTGATCACTTGTTACACGAAGGCAAGACGATCAGTCTTACTTTTTAGCGCCAGTCCAAGTGTGCAGGACAACTCGGCGACAACTCCGAATCCTGCAGTCCTAAAAAGGACTGCTGAATTGTATCATGTATTGTACTCCGCGATATATAGCAGGGCCGCGGGTGACAGAACCCGCTCAAAATAACGTGGTAGCCCGTACGCTACACCAAGGTATCACGTGAAATATTTTTAATTATATTTCGTAATGACCCCCATCGGGAATCGAACCCGCGACCGCATGCACGGCTGCCCAACGTGCTACCGCCATCACGATGCGGACAAAAGCTTTTCAATGTAGGGAATTATGCGTAATAAAATCAGATTAATGTGTGTATTTATTTAGAAGATAGCTGTAAACATAAGATTATATCATAAGATATCATAGATTTATAAACAACATTTTGAGTGTGTCCAAATACTTGAGACAAAAACTGGATTTCACCCATTACGGGCTAATAATTATAATTTGACATCTCAACAGAGACGAGATGTTTGGAAGGGAATATGGATATCTAGGCGTTTACAGGGCTTATGACCTGTCATTTGCTGTATATATACAAGGGCAATTGGCAGATATGGATATCAAATACTAGGTGAAATGGGGAATGTTGTAATACATCAAGTGGCCACTTAACCCAGCCAATGACAGGTCATTAGCCCTGTAAATGCCTAGATATCTCTATATTTCCTTCCAAACTTCTCGTCTCTGTTGAGATGTCAAATTGTTATCATAGATTTATTTATTTTATTTTTAAAAGGTGTAATTAATGATTTTGTAATACATCAACTGGCTACTTATGACAGGTCATATGTCCTGTAAACGCCTAGACAATCCACATTCGTTTCAGAGTTACTCTGACTCTGTTGGGATATCAATAATAAATAAATAAATATTTCATTTTATATCCCTACAGAGATGAGGTAGAATTTTTTTCAAATTCAGGAATATGGATATTCGAGCGTTTACAGGGCTTATGACCTGTCATTGGCTGGGTTAAGTGGCCACTTACATTCCCCTTTCTGCTTATTAGCGAATATCCACACCAGGTAACATTTTTGATTTTGTATATATGTTACGAATCGAGAATCATCCACCAGCGCGTTAAAAGCTCCATCTATTTATTGATATTGAAGTCAAGTATTTGAACACGCCTAAAATATTAAATATATCAATGTTAAAAATTGTAATGAATAATTACTAAGTGTGTGCTTCCAACATGTATTTAATATACCTCTATGATTTAACTCGGTGTTTTATTTGATGACGGTTGAGATGTTTCGAAAACTGATTTAGTAACATGTTTTTTTTTCTTTTTTCCAGGACGTGATCCACACAATCAGTTCGCCACACGGTCAGGTCCAGAGAATCGTGGTGTTCAAGAAAAATGGCGTCCAAGCCATGGTCGAATATCCTTTTCAATATCATCTCAAATTTTGTAAATGCCATATGCGCTACCGGTATGCTACGAGGCGGACAAATGCCTCTTTTCACACTTTAGCAAAATTCAATATTGTAACGATCTAATTATTATTATTATGGATAATTTATATAGCGCCGTTTTCGTATAAATATACCTCAAGGGCGCTTCAAATATTGAATTTAACGGCTCGGGAAATTTAAAGTGAGTGAAAACTCAATTTCTGGGAAGAAAATACCATTATCAAAATTAATCAAAAGATTTTGAGAACATATAGGTCTTAAGTTTCTTTCGAAACATCACTTCACTCTCACAGTTGCGCACTTCTGGTGGGAGAGCATTCCAAGCCACAGGGCCCGCAACCGCAAAAGCGCGCTCTCCAAATTTTGTGCGCTGATTACGGATCGGTACTAAAACCCTTGCCTATAGCTGTAGATGTAGCTGATCGAAGTGTGAGACGTCTTTCAGCTAGTTTATCTGGAATGCAAAGCTGTTTTAAATACTCTGGAGCGGCATCATGCATGGCTTTGTACATTAGCCAACAGAGTTTGTGTTCTACCCTTTGTGGAAAGCGCAGCCAGTGCAGTTTCTTTAGCAGTGGAGTGATGTGGTCGAACTTGGAAATTCCGAAAATAAGTCTAGCTGCAGCGTTCAATACTGATTGCAGGCAAATCATTTTATTCATTGGTAGTCAATATCACTTAGCTATCTTCACTTTAGTGTACAGTTTTCTAATTAATTAATTAATGATATTTTATACCCCCACGACGACGAAATATGATTACCAGTCCAATAGCCCAGTAGAATGGGTTACTGAAAACCCAATCCTTTCGGAACACAAATAATATTTCACTTGAGTAGGTATAGTACGCGCCAATCTTAAATGCAGATCATGAACATCGCGCGTTATCGTCGCGCAAATACGAGTCTAAGGCTGAGTTTGTTTGTTCGTTAGTAAAAGTAAAAAATCCGAAATCCTTTTCCCATACTAAAAAGTTTCTTATTTTAAAAATATGCTTTTACTTTTTTAAACCATTACTAACGATCAATGATCTGCATTTAAGATTGGCGCGTATTACACCTAGTTATTTCGCTATCTTTATTATATTGTTTTGTATCCATTATGTCGTAAATTCGAGAAATAACGATTAGCGATACGGAAATAGACCACCTGAATTGTGACGTCATAGCGGCGATATCCGTTACGTCACACGGTGCTATTATGGTCCATATTATTGTTGGACAGGTTCAGAACTATACGGTGGTTTTTTTAAATTGTGTTTTCAGTCAAAAAAGTGCTTGAAAGTGGGCATGTGAGAAGTCGGAATAATCGACGTACGTGCATGAGAAGATGTGAATGTTTTTTTAAATTTTTTTAAATTTATTATTATTTTAAATATTACATAGTAAACTTAAAGCTAGATCGCGCCATACAAGTTGTCACTCATTTTCGGCGTGTTTTCTACTACCGAGTTTACTTTAGGTGACGAGGGTTTTACTTTATGTGGAGGAAGCAAGAGAAGTATGCCAGTACAGAGTGGTGTGGCGTTCTATCCTCTCCTCCTACCCCATTGGGGAAATGGCGTGATGGTAAGTTAGTGTTTTAAAAAAAAAAAACGTGATTATAATTAGGCGCCTCGCGGTGTAGTGAATATATAATATGCTATTGGTCGTGGGTTCGGTTCCCGACGAATTTGGATATATATTTCAATGTGATTTTCCGTAAAAATGAAACCCGCGGATCATGTAGTGGTTAGGTAAGCCAATATGCCTACTTATTTGCATTTTCTAACTAGTGGGTTTATAATTCCCTACGTAGTTAAATAAGAAATATTTATTTCAATGTGATTTGAATCAAAGATAAAAAGTTGATGTACTGGAGACTGATCATATTGTCTTCATGTATCAAACGATTAAAATATACTCTACTTGGTCACCTGTATATCAACAATTAAGCTTTACTCTACTTGGCACAAATGCAGAGCTATGTAAAGAAAAATACAAGTAGTTTTATTACTTTAAAGGTTTCGTATGATCAGAGTTTCAGTAACTACTGAGAAGTTATCAACCCTTATGGGAATTGAACCCACTACCTCGTACCACGAGGCGGAAACTTTAGCTTGTATATTTCTGAACTGATGTTTCTGATGGATAATAATTTAGCTAAATACCGCGGAATTATGACATCCGACTAGCGGCCAATTACTAAACTAAACTCTAATTTGACATTTACCGCATAGTTCTCACAGTCGACGCTTGGCGGCGTTACTGCCGCTCCCGTAATGGAACAATTAGGCGCGACTCACCGTTTGAATTTGGAATGTTTTGGAAAATTATGGCAACAGATGGCGCCTGGTGTCAGTAATACTACATACTACTACTATCATCATTTACCCACACCAGCGAAGGGCGCTGCAGAGGGTACACAATCAATATCATCATACCATATCCGCTCCCTATGTGGAGCATATTGATTCCACAAACTGCTTCCAAGCTGAGCGATCAAGTACATCGTGTTTCACCAAGTGCAGTGAATCTTGATAACTAACTAACTTACTAACCATCACGCCATTTTCCCGAAGGGGTAGGTAGAGGGTAGAACGCCACACCACTCTGTCCTGGCATACTTCTCTTGCTTCTCCACATTCATACATCTTCTCATGCACGCACGTCGATTATTCCGACTTCTTCGCATGCCCCCAGCACTTGTTTTACTTGATCATGCCATGTCTTTCTCGGCCTTCCTCGATTTCTACATCCAGGCACAGTCGCATCATATATTTTTTTAGCCGTTCTTTCATCATGACCGAACGCTCTACATGACCGAACCATCGTAAAAGACCTTTCTTATTTTTGTCGATAATGCTCATCTCAGCCTTGCACTCTGCTCTAATTTCGACATTTGTACACCTATCATACATAGTCTTACCACACATAGATCGCATTTCAACTGCATTCAATCTACTTTCATCCTTCTTTTTCCAACACCACGCTTCACTACCATACATAAGGGTGGTAAATGGATGGGTGGGAATAAGAAGAGAGGGGCTAGAGTCAGCCCTATGTATGTTTGGAGATGTAAGAGTGAATGATAATGGAAGAAGACTGAATCTTGATAATTTCTTTAATGAAGGCAAGGTTTTCAGTCTTACGCTTCAGCGCCAGTCTAAGGTATAATATACTTAGGAATTATTTTTTTATAGTTTAGATAGGACGCGTCGTTTGCTCCTCACAAAGTGGACATTTTAAAACCGCCACCGGGGTACATTTCCGGCGGAACTGGGGCCACCGGACGTCCGGTTTCGTCCCGAGGCTGCGGCGGCGCCCGTGAAAGGCGCATCCGGGGCGTCGGCGTCGCGGTGCCGTGCACCTCACCAGGAGCCGCCGCCGGCGGGCCCGACGCTGGGTGCCCCCGGGCGATGCCTCTACGCAGTCAGTGTGCGCGCTATATCCGGTCGGAACCGGATATGCGAACAAACCGTGAAATGCATAAAAGAACATATTATGTGTATGAGATTTAATGAATAATAATTGTAATACATGAGCGGAAGCGGAGTTAGAATTGTGATTTGTTGACTAACTAACTAACCATGACGCCATTCACCGAAGGGGTAGACAGAGAGGATAGAACGCCACACCACTCTGTCCCAGCACACTTCCTTTGCTTCCTCCACATTCATGCTTCTTCTGAATTATTGATTTTTAAAATTAAATATTCACTAAAAATGTTCGATATGTGACACTTTAGACTGGCTTTAGGATGACGGGAGTTAGGATGATTTTTCTTGCATTTAACACAAATGATATCAAGATCCACTGCACTTGGTTTACCGATGAAGGTAATTTTTAATGATTATTTATTTTTATTATTTTTAAGGATTGTATAATTGTATAAAACACATCCGTTAGTCAAGCTTTATTACCATTTTAAGCTGAATTACTCGTGGAAACCCCGATTTCCCGTTTTATTAAAACGCCAGTAGAGTCCAACATAAAAATAAAATAAAATTGTTGCAAGCCAAATTTCCATTCGAACATGTTTTTTGCAGAGAAAATTCTATCACCAGGAAAGCCGCTTGATAAACAAACAGAATATAGGTATCTACTGTTGTTTTTACGAGTAGTCCTTCAATTATAAGAATATGAGTTTAAATAAGTGAATTTCCTTTTAATTTATTTAATGTATCTCCTGCAGTACTTAGCTCTCTAAGCACGCCATTAATCACCGCTCATTGCCGTTTAAGGGCGCTCCACACATCCCCTTGTCAGCCGAGAATTTCCGACAAGAGGGTGAAGGACCGACGTCATATCAATCAACCCTCTTGCTTGCTCGCGATGCTGACTGACAATGGGGACCTATGCCGGAAACCTTAGACTACAAAATCAATCAGTTCTTTAACGCGAAAGATAATAATTTAAAGAATATTGTTTATCATCATCGTCTTACCATATCTGCTCCCTCTGTGAAGCATATGGATTCCACGAACTGCCTCCAAGCGAACGGCCGCCAGCTCCCGTGCATCCTCCCAAGTCAAGTCTATGTCCCGCAGCTCTGCCGCAAACTGCCGACAAATTGTCAACAATGGACGACCAGGACGCTAAAGAACCTGATGCCTTGTAAAATAAGCAAGCATGGTTAAGGCTCTCGGGAGGCATACGTAGTATACGGTCTTGTTAATTCAATAAAATTTCATTTTTTTAAGGTATATTTTTTTAAGTAGACAACTGGCATTTTCAAATTGTCGCCTGACAGCTGTCGCTAAATTAATAAAAGCAAATAAATATAATTAAAAATTTTTGTGAGTTCTGTTACTTTAAGATTACTGGACTACTTTTTTAAAATGCGAGGACATTGTATGGTACACCTTAGATATCATTTTTACTTGTTAGATAGATGCCCAGTATCATGAAATATTAATGGAGTTCATGTAAATAAATACACCAATTACCCTTATAGTTTTTTGGGATAGTGTAATTTTTTAAATGATTTGTGGCGTTAGGAAAAGGGAAGAATTTGTATATCGAAAGTTCACTAGTGATGGAATATGCATTTGCAATGCGGGTTAATCTCTCAGAGCGAATGGTGGTAAAGTCAGTATATACAAATAGGTGCACATAATGGCGACCCTTATTAGAGCAGAGAAGCAATGGGCTAAAATAATGCATTGAATCGTTGAAAATTAAGGCGAAGGTGGTCTATTTTACGATGGTTCGGAGCATGAATGCAAGAGACGGCATTAAAAAAATTATAAGATGCGACTGTAGAGCGATGGATGAAGAAATCGAGGAAATTCGAGAAAGACATGGCATGATCAAGTAAAACAAGTGCTTGAAAGTGGGCATGTAAGAAGTCGGAATAATCGACGTGCGTTCATGAGAAGGTGTATGAATGTGGAGGAAGCAAGGGAAGTATGCCAGGACAGAGTGATTGTGGCGTTCTATCCTCTCTGCCTACCCCTTCGAGGAAATGGCGTGTTGGTTAGTTAGTTAGTTAGTTGTTAGATAAAATAGTTTGAAGTATAATATGTGATTATTTTTTTAAGGAATATCATTTTGAAAATATCAAGATTTCTAACGGATCCTGAACATACGACATAAATCGTCCGACTCAGGTAATCACCATGATATTTATAATATAATTTACGAGATGACAAATTGCAATAAATATTACTCCCACCTTTTAATCTCAGTTATTAAAATTATATCAATTTATATAAAATATTCGTTTAGCCTCCACTTTCCAAATCTACTTATAGGATGGCGTAAAGGGGCATTTTGAAAATTACGTAATGTTTCTGGAAGGTAATTAAATGTGAATTTCCCCATTAGAATCCTTTGTTAGTTCGTTCGTTTGTAGGATATGACGTATTAATGATGGCAAGGGTTACGCTCGCTGTTTTTGCACCGTACGCGTACTGCTGAAATTTAAAGCAGGATTTCCGGTGGCAATCTCGGCTCAAAATTAATATGCTGTTTCTAAAATGGTTATTTGTTTAATACACTGGGAAGCCAGTGAATCTACTTAATATTTGGAGTCGTTTTCGAATTTTGAATTTTTATTTTTTTAATTTCTTTAAAAAATCTTATAAAACATACATGTATTATATTCCCAGAACTTATAAAAACTCATTTTGGGACCCGTATTATTCACGTTTTTTAATACACATATTGCACAATCAAAAAGACGAATAAGAAAGACGATTCATAATTAACACATTCAATCTTAATCCTAAACATCATATCTATCATTGAAAAACATATTTAAATACAGATCTTTAAGGGCTCTACTATGTATTGCTTTATTTATTTTTATTTCATAGGGTAGATTATTATATTGGGATCGAGAAATGTACATTAGGGATTTTTTACCGAATTTTATGGATCGAAATTTTGGAATGTGGAGGTTTTTTGAATTACGTGTATTGTGACCATGAAGCTCAGAGTTAAAATTGTGTTTCAAACTTGTATGTGCTGAATGATTCAATATGGTAAGTATGGTATTTGTGTTTTCATGTAATGGTATTACTTTGAATAGGAGTATTTCTGTCTGGCGATATATATACATTTTTTTTTTTTTCAACGTATAAATTTGTGAGGCGAAACGTCATCTGTCCTTGTATTATATGTGGCGGTGTATACCATGTTGCTTTGTAGCAATATCTTCCAACCAACTATCAGTTCAATGAGGCTGAACATTGAAAATTAATTGTGCCAATCTGTTTTAGTGGCGGTTAAAAATATTTCGATTTACGTTTAAATATCAGGTAAAATATACACCGTGTGACAAAACTCGATGTACAAGCGGGAAACCAGTGAATCTACATCATATTTGGGGTCGATTTTGTAGTTCTTTTTTTATTTGACCCATAGTTTTCGAGAAAATTGAGTATGAAGTTGTTTTTTTTCGGTAAGTTTTTGCAAATTGTTATCAAAATGTAATATCATGTATTTAGTCAAATTGATACCATCCATAAATAAAACAAATTAAAAAACAGCATTTAATATGAATTTGTGCAATTTTAATTAATCTGCGGTATCTATGAAATTTTTTTTTTCAAGCTCACATCAAAAGTCACGTTTCACATTCGACTCCAAATATGATGTAGATTCACCAGTTTTAGAGTTGTACTGCGATTTTAGTTACTCCATGTATATACAGTGAAACGCTTCACATGTGAACACTCTCCATCCATTGAGAAAAGTATTTTAGCAGAAACCTTTATGATTGCAATTGAGATTCTTACCGAATTATATTACTCCAAGCAGACTTCACTACGTTCAAAATTGTACGTATTCTGAAGTAGCTAGTACAGATTGATATCTGTAAAAAATCGGGGTAGTTCATTTCTGTACTAACCCTCCCGAATCTAGAATCTAGACAGTTTGTCTGTCCCAAGTTTTGTAACAGCGGGCGAGCTGTCACAGCATACACGAGACTTGTACCTAACTGTCACAACACGCGAGACCTGGCTGTCACAACACGTGGAGTGTAGGATCCCCTGACACGTGCACTCGGCTCCGAGAGTTTGTCCGACTAACTTATTCATGACATCTCCATTTTCGGAATTTCGGGAACGTTCCGAGAATCTAACATGAACTTGTCTTGAATGGAAAATGCAGAAAGTTGTTTTAGAAGTGTTAGGGATGACGGACATGAGGGTAATGAAGAATCTGTGTGATATTTTATTTTTATTGTACAAAGTTACAAAGTAACAATAAATTCAAATGAAACATACTACCATAAAATGTCGAAAAGATATAATTATCTAGTAATTAACTTGATTGACTAGACTCCATCGCCTTTAATATATTTGAATATACTTAAAATCGATAGTGGCAAAAAAGAACTTATCGAAAGAAGCGAAATTGGCAGTACACAACGGAGTTCTGGTACCAACCCTTATGTATGGTAGTGAAGCGTGGTGTTGGAAAAAGAAGGATGAAAGTAGACTGAATGCTGTTGAAATGCGATCTATGTGTGGTAAGACTATGTATGATAGGTGTACAAATGTCGAAATAAGAGCAGAGTGCAAGGCTGAGATAAGCATTATCGACAAAAATTAAGAAAGGGCTTTTACGATGGTTCGGTCATGTGGAGCGAATGAGTGATGAAAGAACGGCTAAAAGAAGTTTAAATGCAAGTGTGCCTGGATGTAGAAGCCGAGGAAGGCCGAGAAAGACATGGCATGACCAAGTACGACAAGTACTTGAAAGTGGTCATGTGAAAAGTCGGAATAATCGGCGTATGTGCATGAGAAGATGTATGAATGTAGAGGAAGCAAAGGAAGTATGTCAGGACAGAGTAGTATAACTAACTTACCATCACGCTCTTTTCCCCGTAGGGGTAGGCAAAGAGGATAGAACGACATAACTCTATCCTGACATACTTCCTTTGCTTCCTCTACATTCATACATCTTCTCATGCACATACGCTGATTATTCCGACTTTTCACGCGTCCATGCCATGTCTTTCTCGGCCTTCCGCGGCTATATATATATATATATATATATATTATATATACATATATATATATTATATATAGGTATACCAACTATGATAATATGTATATATTTAATTCATAGAACTACCAACTATGAAATTGTGTTAATTCATAGAACTACGTCCTATTGTTTGAGTTGGCGTTTATTGTATAGAACTCCATATTATATTGTTTAAATCAAACTCGATTTTGGTTCTTTTTGTTGTATAGTGACAGCTGTATCGCCTTTTTAGACAGTTTGAAATGCCCAAATTTTATTACCCGTATTATTAGTTAAATAAGTTTTTAAATAAACACATAACTTATTTAATTTTTCCGTGTGTTGTTTTTGATATCGACCCTTCAATCAGTCTATGGTTGTACCACTAGTCTTGTAACCCCGTGAAGTGCGCCGACTCTGCAATTCTCTCGCTATTGTCATGTCTTCCGCAGCATCGCACGTCCTATGTCCAGTTTTCCTTAACTCCATGTTTGCACGTTCGAGAGCCTGGAGTCGGCGACCAGAGCGAAGGAGGCGATACACGGCGCGGACATATACTCCGGATGCTGCACCCTTAAGATAGAATATGCCAAGGTAAGAAACTTTTCATTTATTTAATTATATTTTTTTAATTATTGAAATCAAATACATTTACTACATGACGTATTTACCATGAGTTACATGGAGTAACAAAACTCGTAGTACAACCCAAAAACCATTGGATCTACATCATATTTAGAGTCGATTTTGCAGAATTTTTTTTTTTGATTCGTTACATTGTTTTCGAGAAAATTGAGAAATCAATGCATTTTGTTATAAAATATAATTTATTTAGTCAAATTAATACTATCCACAAAGAAAACAATCGCAAAAACCGAATTTTAATAAGAATTTGGGCAATTTTACTTAATGTGCGGTACTTATGAAAACTTTTACGAGAAGAAAAAAAAAAAAAAATATTTCAACAACATGTTTTGGCGTGTTCAAATACTTGTAAACAAATCTGAATTTTATCCCAAGACGGGAGTAGGTATATGTGTAAAATTCCTGGTCTAAATATAAGTAAAATAAATTGCATCTGCAGGCGATTACTAGTAATTAATTTAACTCGGTCTTAGTTACAAAAATTAAGTAATTTGCTAATAAATACTTAACTTCAATATCAATGCATAGATGGAGCGATTTAACGCGCTGGTGGATGATTCTCGATTCGTAACATGTATACAAAATCAAAAATGTTACCTGGTGTGGATATTCGCTAGTAAGCGGAATGGGGAATGTTGTAGTACATAAAGTGGCTACTTAACCCAGCCAATGACAGGTCATAAGCCTTGTTAACGCTCGAACGTCCATATTCCTGAATTTTAAAAAAATCTACTTCATCTCTGTAGGGATATAAAAATGAAAAAAAAAATTTAAGCTCAGGTTGTTTTTAAATTTATTTATTTCTTTAAAAAAATCTTATTAAACATACATGTGTTATATTCCCAGGAGTTATAAAAACTCATTTTGGGACCGGTATTATAAACATTTTTAATTACATATTGCACAATCAAACACGAATAAGAAAGACGATTCTAAATTAACACATACAATCTTAATCCTAAACATCATATCTATCATTGACAAACATATTTAAATACAGATCTTTAAGGGCTCTACTATGTATTGCTTTATTTATTTTTATTTCATGGGGTAAATTATTATATTGGGATCGAGAAATGTTCATTAGGGATTTTTTACCGAAATTTTGGAATGTGGAGGTTTTTTTTTTTTTTCAAGTCATATAACACATTCGACTCCAAATATGATGTAGATATACGAGTTTTGTTAGTCCATGTATAATCAAATGAAAATGCTGCTTTTATTTGACGGTGTTTATAATATTGTCGTGTTTGTGCATAAAATAAAATAAATAATACTTAAACCACTGCGTTATTCTAACTACAGTGCGCTTAAAGCGTTTCACTCGAGTGTTTAAAGCCCGCAATTCCGTAGCAATTATTTAGAAATGCTTTCGCCGTAATAATTTTCTCTTTCATATAAAGTGGTCATTCATTTATACAGTACGAGTGTATAATTCCCCGCAACTTCCTTAATTTGCGGGCGGAACTTAATGCGAAGCGGTCCGCTTCATTATTCAGGCTATAGAGGAAGGATAATGGACCGATGTGTAGTGAGAGTTGGCTGAATAAACGCCTGGTTTGTTTCATTATTAACTAAATATTTGTAGTGTCAAAACACGATGAAAATGGTAGCGAGGTTATTATAGTTAAAATGTGTTACTTAAACTATCTTAACTAAGCGTTTGTGTGCTGAAAGTTGTTTTACATTTGTATCCGGCTGCTGAAACTGAATATACATCAAAATGTGGCTGCTGAAAGTTGGTTTTCATGGGATTGTGACTGCTGAAAGTTGTTTTACGTAGAAATGTGACTGCTGAAAGTTGTTTCGCGTGAAAATGTGGCTACTGAAAGTTGATTTATGTGTTAATATGGCTGCTGAAAGTTTATCTACCAGGAAATGTGGCTGCTGAAAGTTGATTTAAGTGAACGTGTGGCTACTGAAAGTTGATTTATGTGTCAATATGGCTGCTGAAAGTTTATTTAGCGGGAAATGTGTCTGCTGAAAGTTGATTTACGTGGAAATGTGTCTACTGAAAGTTGACTTAAGTGTTAATGTGGCTGCTGAAAGTTTATTTACCGGGAAATGTGGCTGCTGAAGTTGGTTTCCATGGTATTGTGGCTGCTGAAAGTTGTTTTGCGTGAAAATGTGGCTACTGAAAGTTGATTTATGTGTTAATATGGCTGCTGAAAGTTTATCTACCAGGAAATGTGGCTGCTGAAATTTGATTTGCGTGAACGTGTGGCTACTGAAAGTTGATTTATGTGTCAATATGGCTGCTGAAAGTTTATTTAGCGGGAAATGTGTCTGCTGAAAGTTGATTTACGTGGAAATGTGTCTACTGAAAGTTGACTTATGTGTTAATGTGGCTGCTGAAAGTTTATTTATGTGGGAAATGTGGCTGCTGAAAGTTGGTTTCCATGGTATTGTGGCTGCTGAAAGTTGTTTTGCGTGAAAATGTGGCTACTGAAAGTTGATTTATGTGTTAATATGGCTGCTGAAAGTTTTATCTACCAGGAAATGTGGCTGCTGAAATTTGATTTGCGTGAACGTGTGGCTACTGAAAGTTGGTTTATGTGTCAATATGGCTGCTGAAAGTTTATTTAGCGGGAAATGTGTCTGCTGGCTGTGATTTACGTGGAAATGTGTCTACTGAAAGTTGACTTATGTGTTAATGTGGCTGCTGAAAGTTTATTTACCGGGAAATGTGGCTGCTGAAAGTTGGTTTCCATGGTATTGTGGCTGCTGAAAGTTGTTTTGCGTGAAAATGTGGCTACTGAAAGTTGATTTATGTGTTAATATGGCTGCTGAAAGTTTATCTACCAGGAAATGTGGCTGCTGAAATTTGATTTGCGTGAACGTGTGGCTACTGAAAGTTGATTTATGTGTCAATATGGCTGCTGAAAGTTTATTTAGCGGGAAATGTGTCTGCTGAAAGTTGATTTACGTGAAATGTGTCTACTGAAAGTTGACTTATGTGAAAATGTGGCTGCTGAAAGTTTATTTACCGGGAAATGTGGCTGCTGAAAGTTTGGTTTCCATGGTATTGTGGCTGCTGAAAAGTTGTTTTGCGTGAAAATGTGGCTTTTGATTCGCGTGAACTTGTGGCTACTGAAAGTTGATTCGCGTGAAAATGTGGCTACTGAAAGTTGATTCGCGTGAACATGTGGTTACTGAAAGTTGATTCGCGTGAACATGTGGCTTCTGAAAGTTGATTTATGCTGTTAATATGTTTGTCTAAAAGTTTATGTTAACCAGAAAATGTGGCTGCTGAAAGTGGATTTACTTGGGAAATTAGTGGCTGCTGAAAGTTGATTTGCGTAGAAATGTGGCTACTGAAAGTTGATTTACGTGAAAATATGGCTGCTGAAAATTTACCTACCAGGAAATGTGGCTGCTGAAAGTTGTTTTACGTAGATATATGACTCCCGAAAGTAATATTGTGTGGAATTATGGCTGCTGAAAGTGGATTTACATGTAAATATGGCTGCTTAAAGTAATGTTATATGGAATGTGTCTGGTGAATATAATGTTACCGTGGAAATGTGGTAAAAATATTGAAAATATGGATTTTAAAAATTGGTTTATATAGAAATATGGCTGCTGAAAACTGGTTCGAATGTGGATATATTTCCCGAAACTCTTTTTAAATGAAATAAGGCTACTACAAGTAAAATTTTTTATATCATTATTAAATGTGTCATGACTCTTTTTTTTCAATGCAAAAATGTTATCCATACATTATTCCCATGACTATTAGACATGCAATTCTACACTTGTAATTTTAGGTCAATATAAACTTTAATTGTTTTCATGAATTATTCAGCTAAATAAAATATCAAAACACCACTTATCTGTGACTTAATCAAACTTCGCAAACTCTGTAACGCTTCCTGAAAGTTTTAAAAACTCCGATAAAATTAGGAATTAAGATAAACACGGAGCAGAGATATTTCAATCTTGGCGTCAATCAATCTCACGTAAATACAGAGCTATTCTTTCTTGAGAAACTCTTGTTGAAACAAACTCTTCTGTGCTCAGCGGGTTCTAGGTACTAGGTATTACTAGACTTGGGTAGCAATCGCAAATCCGCTCCGGGACATATTAGAAAAGTTTGAACATAAGTTCGCCAGTTACAATTTCTATGGGAAATTTTATCTGCTCCGATCTTCGAATAAGAATTTCAGAGATGTGAAATTCCGAACATGAAAAATACTGTCGTGTCTGAGGTGTCTAGCGACTCGGTACGTCACTCACTGCGTCATCAATAGCGCTGAAGTCTTTTGACGGTGGAATTTGATAATAAGTGGTGTTATGAAATTAACCCTAGAGAGCGTATATTTTTATAAAATTTGTATGGAAACGCCCCTTTAATTGAAACGTCGATTCTTCTGACTTTTCACATGTCCACTTTTCAAGCACTTGTTTTACTTGATCATGCCAGGTTTTCTCGGCCTCCCTCGGCTTCTACATCCCGGCACAGTCGCATCAATATTATATTCTTTTAACCGGTTTCTTTCATCATCCATTCGCTCTACATGACCGAACCATCGTAAAAGACCTTTCTTAATTTTGTCGATAATGCCTTGCATTCTGCTCTAATTTCAACATTAGTTCACCTTTCATACATAGTTTTACCACACATTCGCCTGAGAGATCGCATTTCAACTGCATTCAATCTACTTTCATCCTTCTCTTTGGATGGTACCAGAACTCCACTATACATATATTAGGTACTTCCTTTCCTTTGATAAATCGACGCCCTCCTACGTATAATATCGTAACGCACAAAAATGCGATTTTACAGGAGGGAGCATTTGAAAATATTTTCGTTCATATGCATTGGTTGTAGATACGACAAAATACGCCCTAAAAAAGCCCTTATTATTGGCAAAATATTTTTTTTGTTTTGGTAGAATTAAAGATATAGTTAAATACAGACGAAATCTACCAAAAACTCAAAATTGACGATTTGTGGTTTACGATATTATACGTAGGAGGCGTCGAAATGTAAGCGTCAACTAGCTTAGTTTATTTTCCCTCCATCTTGTCATTATAATAGTTCAACTTCCTTTATTTGGCAAACTCAAAACGCTATTCTCGTATCCATTGAGATATCGATCGTTCAGATTTATTTTTAACCTGCCCTGTCTACCTAGTTTGGACGCGTGAATAATGGTGCCCCATAGCCGCATTCCGCTCCCATGTATTTCCTGATCACGCGGCCTAAATGATGAGCGACGCTCTCTAGGGGTAGCACTAAACAGTGACAGTATATCGTAACGTATGTGTAAATACATGGAGTAACAAAACTCGCAGTACAACCCGAAAACTGGTGAATCCACATCACAGCCTCAGCAGGTAAACTATTACGGGAAAAGAACATTGGCGTGTGTTATCCCGAATTTATTTAATCGACTTCCAAAAAGTATTTATGAAGAAAAAAATATTATTAGATTTTAAAAAAAAACATTAAGACCCTCTTAAAGGGCACACAGTGATTGTTATTTATTTATTTACAGGAAAACCAACACGAAAAAAAAAAAAAATACATCCATTAAAGAAAAACAGAGTAGACCAATTACAGGTTTTCACAGGTAGTAACAACAAAGATAAAAAAGAAAGAAAAATATTCACATCGCAAGATTACACTAAAAAAAATTATAATAAAAAAATGGAAAAAAAACAAGTGCTAACTCAACAAGTGAGATTTCACTCGGATAGCAAACGGCGCACTTCACTATGGTTATTCTTAAATAAGTTTATATTCAAAGTTTTGAGATAATTTATTGAAGTTATTGGAGGCTCGCCATATATAGGAATTTTGTACCAGAGGTTCCAGAGGGGTTATGCAACGCTACCTACTTAAAATAAGAATATACTTATAATGTTAGATACTAATTGTGTAATAAACTAAGAAAAAAAAAGTATTAATAACTTAATGAACAATAAAAAACATTCATTTATTGTATATAAAAATATTGTATATTTAAAAATATTTTTATTTTTTTTTAAATAAAAATTGGATTCGAAAATTTTTTCTTCTCACAAAAGCTTTCATTAGTACCGCAGATTAAGTAAAATTCCACTAATTCATATAGAAATGCCGTTTTTTTTATTTTGTTTTATTAATGGACAGTATCAATTTGACCAAAATACTTGATTTGGATATTAGGCGTTTACAGGCTTTATGACCTGTCATTGGCTGGGTTAAGCGGCCACTAGACAAGAAATGTATTAAAACATTCCCCATTTTACATTTAGTATTTGAAAATCCATATCTGCCAAATATACAGTAAAATCTAATTTACGGTTCACAATCGTGAACACTCTCTGTCACCATTGAGAAAAATTGCTAAGCATTTTAGCAGAAACCTTTATGATTGCAAGTGAGATTCTTACCGAATTATATCACCTACTAGGAAACGCCTAAAGATGAATCATCAGTTTTTGTCTACAAGTATTTGGACACACTCTAAATGTTGTTTATAAATACATGATATTTCATTTTTATATCCCTACAGAGATGAGGTAGATTTTTTTTCATATTCAGGAATATGGTTATTTCGAGCGAATAATACAGGGCTTATGACCTTTCATTTGGCTGGGTTAAGTGGCCACTTTATTATGTACTACAACATTTCCCATTCAAATATCGAATATTCAAGTGAATTTGAATCATTGAAAAAAATTGGAAAAAACCTCATCGCTGTAGGTATATAAAAATGAAATATATACCTACTCCCGTCTTGGAATAAAATCCAGATTTGTGTACGAGTATTTGAACACGCCCAAAAAGTTGCAAATACGTGAATTTGTACAGTTAGCAATTCGCAAAAATTTAACGAAAAAAAAAAAATCAACCTCGTTACTCAATTTTCTCGAATATTATGTGTCATAAACAAAAAAAAAAATATCCTAAAAAATCTTTAATCTATATACATATTATGTAGATTCACTGGTTTCCCGCTTGAGTACATCGAGTTTTAGAAAACCATTAATTAATTTTTTAATGAAAGCTTCGATAATCGCAGGCGACACAACGAAAAACCCACCCTTCCTAGGACTTTTAAAGACAATCGAGTCTATTTTCAGTCCAATTTAAGATAGTCACTAAGTGAAGAAATGTTGTTGAAAGAGCAAAAAGTATTTTTAGAAGAGCAGATTATGGAATTTTTATTTCCATACCTTTTCATTGTCTCGTAGCCGAATTATTTTAAAGACGTTTTTTTAGACGTACTCGTATACAAGATACACGAAATCATTGTTTCGTATTTATCAACGTCATTTTTTCAAGCAAATTTTCCTGGCCTGACGGACGGTTTACTCTCGACGAGACTTCGCTTTCTCCCAAGAAAAAAATCTCGCTCAAACATCAAAGCTTTTTGACAAATGACGCGCTCTCTACCAAACTGGATCAACTCAATTTTGTGTCAAACATAGTTTTTTTTAAATTAATTTCTGCTCAATTTAAATCAATGGATTAAAACAATATTTAATGAAAATTATATGAATTTAAAATTACTCGTTAGAACATTGAAGGCACGATAACGGGTTAGTGCGGAAATACATACAGAATTCAGCCGTTGCCATTAATGTAACGGTTAGTTGAAAATTATCCCCCTTATCATTTCAGTGCTATATAGGCTATGTACATTTGCAGCATAATGGAATGGTACCAAATTATTAAGTTATGGGAAGCGAAGCATAAAAGTTTTTATAAAAATGAAAGTAGATTGAATGCAGTTGAAATGCGATCTCTCAGGCGAATGTGTGGTTTTAAAACTATGTATGATACTAGGTGAAATTAGAGCAGAACGCAAGGCTGAGATAAGCATTATCGAAAAAATTAAGAAAGGTCTTTTACGTATTGGTTTCGATCATGTAGAGCGAATGGATGATGAAATTTGTTATAGATTACATTTACTAGGCAAAAGTATATGATGCGACTGTGCCTGGATGTAGAAGTCGACTTATTTAGGCCGAGAAAGACATGGCAAAAAGATCAAGTAAAACAAGTGCTTGAAAACAATGAGTGACGGCATGTAATAGTCGGAATAATCGACAAGCGTGCTGTAACGTAGAGGGTGAGAGGCTTGCCTGATTGGCTCCACAACCTCAGACGCTCACCTGCATAGCTCAATCAGTTAGCAAAAGACTCACGAAAATTTATAAAAGTAAGCAAGGATTGAAATACCACAGAGTTCAGAATATAAATAAAACAAAGCTATAGAAATTCAATGTGTGTAATTAAAATATAAGTATGTTTACAAGGTTAAGAAGATGTGTTAGGCACGGTAAGTATATAGGTTATAATTTTGACAAGATATAACAAAGATATAATTGCAAATATAGGTTGAAAACTTAAGTAATGAATCCATCCATCGAATCATTCATACTGGAATTTACAATTAAAAAGTTCTACGTCGAAGATTAAAGAAAAAAACAGGCTAGTGTTGAGATGAACGAAGTGATTTTGGAGGTTAAGAATTTAATTTTATGTAGAGGTGAAATTTTGAAGAGAGGTGAAGAATCCATGTATCGTCAGTGTGCAGTGTCCACATCAGGACCTGCACGAGGTGAAGCTTTGTTAATTAGTCCTTTGAGGCATCAAATTGTAAATATATCCTCACACGTGGTCCAGAATTTCACGCGTGAGCGATGACGGATATGGGATAATATCTGCGTTCCGTGATGTACCGGTCAGCGTGTGACACTCGGTAACTAGCTGATAACTAGACACGGATCAGTGTCTAGGCCATTTTTAATTTATAATATTCTAATATTATGTCAGGAGTAAGGAAGTATATAAAGGGAGGGAATTAGACCTGAAAAGATTAAAGTGACTGGGCTGTAGTACGTAGTTTTGATTCGGGGATGGAAGTTAATATTAAAAAGCTATAACACTTACGATTACGTCTTCATTCCCCAGGATTTATGCCGGGTCGGCCTGAATAGAAAATAAATGCGGCCGTTCGCCATGACAGTTATTTTTGCAAGAAGGAATCATAGACGAAAAAGCTCAGAACGAGATTTCACTTACCATAGAGCAGATTCTGTGGTAATGAAATAAGGTAGAATAACGGGGTCAAAAGTTAAATTGCTATTTTTTATCAGTTAAAGGGAAGTCAGGAATGTCATTCTTACGAGAGGCGGGAGAATAACATGACAACACTCCCTTCCTCGATAAACAAAAAAAAGATTTCAAGAAGTTACTATTAGAGATTTGAAGATGAAGTTTTGGAGTAAGAATCAAACATACGTACTACAACAAAATATGGGTTACCAAGTTGTATTAGTAATTTCCTGTGTGCCCTTGGTTCGAAGGTACACAAGGAAATAGTAGAATTCTGAAACATACAAAATTATTACATCACATAGAAATTCTAAAAATAAAGTACGTAGATATTTCAGTCACTTGCTTGGACCATCTAGTAAATTTGGTTTTGGAGAACTGGCTTCGCTTGGGACATATTCCCTCATAGCAAAAACGAGCGCCGAGCAGTTCTTTGTCGAAACATTAAGGTTTAGTAACCTCGACTTCAGAAGCTGTCTTTAACAGAAGTAAACAAAGCGCTCTTTTTGGAGACTACACTCCAGATTTGACTTTATTTCATTATTAATACAAAAACAAGTTAAACAAAGCATTCTGTTTTGAGATGAAAACTCCAGAATGTTTTGGGTTGGGCGGACACTTGTCCTCAGTGATTGTGTGCATTTCTAGCACCTAAGATTAATTATCCTAAATACCACAGCATGACATCACAGCTGTTCAATAATCTAACATTATGTTTAGTAAACAAAAACTTAGAGAACTTTTATACACATCGTATAACTATGAACGTACACATTTTTTTTGTACAAGAAAAACTAGGTCAAGCGAAAAGGTTGTTGACACGTGATACACTACAAGACAAAAACATCATTATCAAGAAACAAGATAAGGAATAGCATATAGCTAACTATCTACACGTTGAAAGGTTTGTGCAAAAAGAAAACAGGTAATTTCTATTATCAATTGAAATCAATATCACATCAAGGATTGATATTTATTACAGCTTAATTTTACAATTCACACCTCCAGACGTCTCCTTTAGCTAGCATTGCAAAATCAAAACTGGGGCAAGAATTTAAATGGAATGTTTTTAGGAATGTTTTTTGAGTATTTATTTATATGATTTATTAAGCAAACTGTTTTTCTTTTTGACAACAAGAATCTATGAAAATCTCACCTACTGTCAAGAGTTTCATAGTCCTTTACTAAGGACGGATAATAAACTTATGAACAATCTGTACTTACACTACATTAGAAGGTAAACAGATTTAAAAGAACATTCATTTTTTCTCTTGCAAGTAGAAAATTCCCAGTGAAAGTTAGCTAGATAAGAATAAGATTTAATATTTAATAATTGACAGTTATTCATTTTCATTACATTTTAAGATAATGTTATTGTGTCGTGAGCCTCACAGATTCTAGAAGTCTGCATGGTGCACTGAAAAAACATTAGATCAAGCGAACGAAGTTGATTATTGTTTATTGAATTTACTTGCATTTTTAGTCTAGACGCAAACCTCACGTTATTCGAGAATTCCATTAATACCTATATCTCCAATATATCGAGTCCAAAATAGCGTTATTGTTATATGTTTACAACTATTGAGCAAAATGAAAATTAATTGAATTTTAATTTAAGTTTTCACTTTAGGTTTTTGATTCTGTGGAGAATTTCCACGAAAATCATATAATATATTTTTAATTTCCATACAAACGTCTGCCAATTCCCCCCCGCCGTCAGGATAAGAGGAGATGTATCACTTTTGTGATTTTAGTTTTAACAAAGCGTGGGGCTAGTTTAACTGGAAAAGAATTCCGCGCGCCATTCGAACAAGGGAAAATTCGTTTCTCCAGACAATCTGTCCCCAGTATATACAGCATCTTTCCGTCTTAAGTTGTAATGAGTCGCGTTAACGTTATGTAAGGCGCTCATTAAGTTGTTTTGAACCTGCACGAAAATGTTTTTAAGTTCGTCTAGCTTTTCACTACGTACGGGGTAGGTTCATCTATTTCACCTCGTCACCCCTGGAAAGATGTTTCGGATGACCTTCGAATGGAATTCGCCTCGCAAGTTCTGTTCTCGGCCGTGAATATATAAAAATGGGGTGTACAAAGTGGAAGATTGACAGTTATTCATTGATTCATTTGCAACCAAAGGTATGGTTTTGCACCAGTACGCGATGATTTTGTTCTACTTGCATTGCGATAGCAGTCATAGCAGTTTTGTGATAACGCTCAACGGTATTAGATTGAGGAGAATAGACAGCGTTTAAAAACAAAGTAGGGATTGAGTATTTAGTGAGAAGTTACTTGGAAATTTTTAGAGGATAAATTGAGATCCATTATCTGAAATTATGACTCTTGGGGTACCAATGAATTAGAAAAAAATGTCATTTTTCCAAGTGCTTTATGATATTTTCAGCAGAAGATTTTCTATGGGGAAACAGCCATAAGAATTTAGAGAAAAACGTCTAACACGGATAGTATGTAAACGTGTCCCCTAGCGTTAGACTTAGGTAAGGGACCTACAAGGTCAATGGATAACAATTCCATTGTTTTGTAACTTTCTTAGGATTTTTCATCATCCTAGAGGAGTTTTTTGAGAGTGTTTATATGCTTTGCATAATTACACATTTATTAATATAGTTAGCTACGTCCTGGAACATGTTTCTCCCAGTAACAAAAGAGGTTTTAATTTATTATAAGTTTTAAATATTCCCATATGGGCTGCCTGTGCATTAGTATGATTTTCTTCTAAAAGCCTAATGCGATCGTCTGCTGGAATCACGAGATTTCCACGCATGAACCGCATGTATATTATCTGAGGTTTAAAAATTTTATAAAATTTTATTATTTTCAATACGATACCTGGGATAGGGAATCAGGGTGTAAATTTACGGCGTTGAAATAATTGTAAATAAGAGCTATCGTTAACGTCATGAAAATCGGTTAAAGCTGCCACTTTCTATGCGAGATAATGCTCTCGGGCACTGTATTCAATTTTCCTATTTACGTGTATTACTTCAAAGGAATATTGGGAGTAATTCGGTACTCCAACGACTAATCTTCCGGTAGGAATTTGTAAAGAGTTTAACCACCTTCAACCTGTAGTGATACAGTGGAAACTTTAAAAGGTAAGGCTTCGATATAGGAGCCTAAAATGTCTAATAGATTCCAAAATGGATAGTAGAAATGGTCCTTCTCTGTGACGGAATAATTTCGTTCACACGCCGTCAGGGTGCGTGAAAGACTGCGAACAGCATATTCTCCAACTTCTGTCTCCTGTCCTAAGAATGGATCCAACTAGCAAGAACGCTAGCACAGTATAGCAGATTAAAAGGTAATTCAAGGTTGGGATATTCTTAATACTGGTGAGCAGAAAATCAGTGCATCTTCAAACGTAAAAATGCAGTATTCGCGGCCTCTTCCCGACCAACAAAATTTAGATACACCTTTACATGCTTCCCGATCAACTTTGGTCAAAGGTTGCAGTAATGGTAGAATAGTCATAAAATAAAACGGTCGATAATACGAACAAAGTCCTAAGAAACTTCCTTAAGGTTTTTAACGTTAGTAGGTCAGGGATAATTTCTAACAGATTTCACTTTTTGAGGATCAGATGCGCAGACCTTGTGCGTCCACTACATAACCTAGATATTTTAATTCTGACTTGCAAAATACAGATTTCTTTAAGATTAATAGTTACAATTAGCCTCCTTTAAGGTACATAAAACTTTCTTAAAAAGGGTTGATATGTGAAATCAAAATCCTCATCTAATTAATTAGGAGATCGTCTATAAAAATATGAACATTTCGGCACAATTTCGGTCCAAAGAGTCATCAACAGGCGTTGCATCTCGGCGGAACTATTGCGGAGACCGAAAGGTAAAACTTTAAATTGAAATAGTCCACGCTGTGGTACTACAAAAAGCTGTTTTTAGATTAGAATTTTCATCAAGGGGTATTTGCCAGAATGCTTTAGAGAGGTCAATTGAAGTTATGAAATTTAGCACCATTTCAGGGTCTGTAATATAGATTGAATGTGTGGTAAGGGATACGAAATCACGTACAGTTACTGAATTTAATTTGCGAGAGTCTAGACAAAAACGAACAGAATCGTCTTTCTTAGCGACTAATAAAACTGGGTTACTCCACGCCGATTTAGACGTTTCTACGACATCTAGAGCTAACATCTCATCTAGTTCTGCTTCTAACTGTGCCTGTCGCACTGGAGAGATAATGGATAATACCGTTGTTTAATAGGATTTCCTGTAGTCTCGATTTTGTGGTAGACTAAGGTTGTCCTTCCCAGTCCTCTCCGCTCGAAAGATATGTCTTTCAAATTCAGCGACGACTTCCTGCGTAACTGCTTCCGTTGGAATTCAAGCAAGTCCTCAGGAGCGTGCAGTGCTGAAACATGATGAGAAAAACGCTGAGTTATCTGTGTTGATAGATATATTTTTAAATAGCGAGGGAGCGATATTAAATGTAATCCAGAAATCTACTCCTAGAATTATTTCTGGTGATAGGTTAGTTACTATATATCAAAAAGGATATGTTATGAGTTGCTCCATCTATTGATAAGGGCAATTAATTTTTCCAATGACAGCCTGTTTGCTAATGATGGCTGTAGTGATAAAAGTGCTTTAACTTTTTCTATAGGGAATACGAAGATAAATAAATTTTTTTTAGAAAGCGGCGTCAATTACAAGAGTTTGACGCACCCAGATGTCCATAAGACCTTGTATAATGTTGGTTGTGATTGATAGTAAAATTCATAAATGGTCGTAGATCTCGATTTCCGGGCACATATCACCGGCGCAAATACGGGCGGTATTCAAAAATAGCGTACGCAAAGTTTTCCAAGTGCTTCTTCCAAGCCACTGGTCCTGTGTAGTTCCTTTTAGTGAAACCACGCCGGTGCCATACTAGTTTTTTGAAATTATTGTATATTTAAAGATTTGAAGCGTCTTTAGTGTTCATGACACGAGCATTTTTTCGCGTCAGAGTGAGTTATGCTTCCCACAGCGAAAACATACAATGGTTCTCACAGTCCATGAACAATCTTTGTAGAGTATGACCATTATGCGCTTGCATTTCAAACAAACCACTTTCCACTTAATTTGCTAGAAAAAAGTATGCTTGGAAAGGCATCATCAGTAGATAATTTTTACTAAAAGTTAGAAGAAGTCTTAAAATGGGGAGAAGAGTTGTCGCTTGAGACGATGGTTGCTTACATCGTTTGGATTTGTACACATTAGAGGTCTTCTGTGCGTTATCCTTAACAAAGCTAGATTTGGTGAAGCCATCTACTTTTGCGTTCACGTAGCTGCTAAACATTTCTAACCGTTTTGCTATGCTTCAAGAGATCTTGATAGAGAGAGTGTATATCTTCCTGATGTTATAAGAGGAATATATTCAGGTCGGGCGTTTTTTAAAACATGAGTCAAAAGATATAAGTGGGGGGACCAGGGGGTACCTCAATTTTCTGAGCCAGATCGGACACTACAGTTACGTACGAGTCTGCCATTGGGACTCGTTAATCAACTGCTTTACGCTCTTGGAGCTGTTTTAGGATGATCTCTTGTGATAAGGGGTGGAAAAATCTAAAAAGTTAGTGAGCCTCCTTAAGTTGGGGCCACGTCTCGAACGTGTTTTTCAATCGGCCAAAACCATGTTAGCGGAATCCCAGACAAAAGGTCTGTAAAAGAATTTATCAGAGTGGAGTTTTGAATCCGACTGCTGGAGATCAAAATGTCAAGATGATAAACAAAATCGTGGATACTCTGCGAATCCATCGAATATGGATTTTTAAACTACTTAATCCTAAATAAAATGTTTTTTAGGAAGGTCCTCGTCCTTACGACGTTTCTCTTTCAAAGTGTGTCTGCTTCAACCAGCTTCGGTGGTGATGCATAAGAAGTTGACGGCAGTGTTTAATACTTCAAAGATTTAAGTGTCTGATTTAAAGGCATGAGCTTGCTCACTCGAGCTGTGACTCACATCATCGGCAGGAGTAATTTTCATTTTTATCCAAAGCTTCCTTATTTCAGCCATCGTTTGTCTCAGGAGTGAGATTCTGCATTCCCCTCCATAATGCAACGAAAATGTTTCGCCAAGCGAAAAGAAAAAATTTAAATAAAAATAGTAGACTTGAGAGTTCAAAATAAGTTAAATAAAAGATGTTATATATCAAAACGTACAACCTGTTATGAATTTGCTGACGAAAGTGTCGTCGGCCACGGTGTTGCGTTCTCAGAGAATTTGCTACTAATAGCTTGCTCCATGTTCCATTTAGTTCCTCAATAGCATTCGATTTTACTGCTTTCGTAATTCGTCGTGTCTGTAATTTAAAAAAATATCACAGTATCCATGCTTTACAAAAATGTCATAGTTTGCCCACTGTGGCGAAAAGGGCATAAAGAATAAATAATGGAAGAAATGTCTATCCAGTATTTATAAAGAGTCTTTTCATCTTTTAAAATAGTTAAGTAGTAAAAAATAGAGCCTCATGCATTAGATGATTGTACAACAAGTTCCACTCCACTTGTAGGTATAGGTATTGGTAAAAAGTTCTTTTTTACAAGTTTTTTTTGTAAAATTAAAGGTTATCATAGAAGTTGATATTTCCACAATGACTCATTTCAGTAAAAGGATGATGTAACGTTAAAAGCACAGCACAAGGATGTAAGATTTCAATAGAATATTGAAAAGAAAAAATGTTGTTTCATCATAACACGCATGTTCCAAAACACAGTCATTTCACAGTTTAACAATTCTGCAAAATAATTAGATAATTCAGCTTTTTTTTTCACTACTGAATAATAGATTTCACTTTCCAGATGTGTTCAATAATATAAAAGATAAAAGTAACTTTTTCAAAGAAATTAGCAAAAGAAAAAACAAGATGAGAATCAAACTTCTTCACAGCACAAGTGTATTGTATCAAGGTTGCCACAAGAGTGTTTTTTGATTCTACCCACGCCCAGCTTTTTTCCATCAAGTTTGTGACAAAACTTAATAATTTACAAAAAATTTCTACCTTAATGTTCAAAAATCATAAAGTAGATATTTGTCAAAAAAAAAAAAATAAATTTTGAGAGATTGTGTTATTTTTTCTCAAAAAAAGTGAAGGTAAAATAACCAAGATCATGCAGCCTACATCCATTCGTGTGTGACATGCAAAATAGCCACACAATGTGATGTCTATCTGCATATCAGTATGTTAGCAGAACAAAAAAAACATAAGTAGACATATAATGTCTGACTTAATTTTAGAGAATTTTGTATTCTCATAGAAAAGTAAATCACCAGTAGCTTTCTGTAATCAGAAAATTGATTAGAAAGAAAAGAAAAATAAACAAAAATAGAACTTCATAAAAGAAAAATTTCACCTTGATTCTTTGTCAGATGTTCTCCTTCTTGTGTGGCAGGGTTGTAAAGTAGCGTTCAAAAGTCATAGCAGCACACCCTACTCTAGTCCTTGAACCCCCCCCCAACTGGTTGCAGCATCAAGTTGCTTCTGCCATGTCCTCTAATCTTGGCAACGTTCAGAGGTAGGGGATTTTTGGATTGGGAATGAGATAAGGTATAGACAAAATATAGCTTGTAATTAATAAAATAATTTTATTTACATCATGCCCGCGTCTGTGATTTAAAGATTATAGAAAAAAAAATGAGGCGCCAGATCAAATATTTCAACATGTATCAGATGTTTATTAAATATTAAAGACAGGGCCAGTATGTCTAAAATGATTTAAGGTACATTAAAAAAAGAAGGGTTAATTCTTAATGACATCTCCAAAACTTCCCGCGTTTAAAGGTGACCTTGTAACGTCCAATGTGTGAAGGCGTTAACTCCCGGCCACAAAACCTAAAAACAAAACCTGCAACCCCTTTAAAAAACAATCAGATAATAACCAACGAAATTATACCCCCCCCCCCCTTGTGATTAACCCCCACAGAGTTCAGTTTTATCAAAAATAAGAACCCAAAATTCACGGTATACAATAACAATTAAATTATCGCACTACGTTTACAAGGTAAGATTGATAAATATAGCCACAAAAATAAGTTAGGTTATGATTCTGCCATCGATATAACTTAAGATATATTTAACAATTACCCAAGAAAACTTATATTGTGTCCATCCAAAAAAACCATTCAGTGTATGGATAGACATCATTGAGGTTAGACCATCCAGCGGTTGAGAATTGAACCAGACAGCTAATTCTGTATCGTAGTGATGCAATCATAGAAAGTAAAACCATACCTGCACAAGGAAATTATTTGTTAATTAGTCCCCCAGCAACAATTGTCAACATATCACCAACGATTCACCTGTAATTCTTCACCGAGAGGTGACACCCTTCTTGTATCGTCAGGGTTGTAAGTGTCGTTCAAACGTCATACTGCACGCCTACACTTGCTTATACTTGTCATCTGTCTTGCAGCATCACGTTATTAGCTCTCACCATGTCCAGTCCGTCTCGCGTGTTCAGATGTGGGGTTTTTGGGATTGTCCGTGTTGTCCAGCTCAGCGTCTGTCAATTATAGCTGATAACATATACAAAATCAATATAAGTTTTAATTTACTTTCACTACCGTTCATGACAGGGGAGTGAAGTCGCAAAGATTATAGAAGTATAGAAGACGATAAAAGTGGTCGCCATTGGAGGTCCAAAATTACATACTATAAGTAAAGTCAGGTTTTAATTATTAAAAAAGAGGGTGAACAAGGCCCCGTTTAAGGCACAAAGATATAATTGCAAATATAGGTTGAAAACTTAAGTAATGAATCCATCCATCGAATCATTCATACTGGAATTTACAATTAAAAAGTTCTACGTCGAAGATTAAAGAAAAAAACAGGCTAGTGTTGAGATGAACGAAGTGATTTGGAGGTTAAGAATTTAAATTTATGTAGAGGTGAAATTTTGAAGAGAGGTGAAGAATCCATGTATCGTCATTGTGCAGTGTCCACATCAGGACCTGCACGAGGTGAAGCTTTGTTAATTAGTCCTTTGAGGCATCAAATTGTAAATATATCCTCACACGTGGTCCAGAATTTCACGCGTGAGCGATGACGGATATGGGATAATATCTGCGTTCCGTGATGTACCGGTCAGCGTGTGACACTCGGTAACTAGCTGATAACTAGACACGGATCAGTGTCTAGGCCATTTTTAATTTATAATATTCTAATATTATGTCAGGAGTAAGGAAGCATATAAAGGGAGGGAATTAGACCTGAAAAGATTAAAGTGACTGGGCTGTAGTACGTAGTTTTGATTCGGGGATGGAAGTTAATATTAAAAAGCTATAACACTTACGATTACGTCTTCATTCCCCAGGATTTATGCCGGGTCGGCCTGAATAGAAAATAAATGCGGCCGTTCGCCATGACAGTTATTTTTGCAAGAAGGAATCATAGACGAAAAAGCTCAGAACGAGATTTCACTTACCATAGAGCAGATTCTGTGGTAATGAAATAAAGGTAGAATAACGGGGTCAAAAGTTAAATTGCTATTTTTTATCAGTTAAAGGGAAGTCAGGAATGTCATTCTTACGAGAGGCGGGAGAATAACATGACAGTACATAGAATGATATCAGTTTTAGCAATTCAGGGCTGTCAAAAATTAAATTAAAATTATTTTAATAGATACAGCAAATAATCGTAATTAATTTGGTCTTTAGGAATACCATTTTTAAAATTTACAAATTTTAGGAATTTGTTTTGTGTTCTTTCGAGTTGATTACCGAAAGTAATTTGATGTGGGGACCATATTTATAAGAAACAATCAATTCCCTCTCCTGAACAATGCACTTTTTTGACATAGGCACTTCTAGCACTAACCCCTAGATTTATTTGCCATATATTCCGTGCATGGTAGGTCGACACGCTAACCACTAACCACCCATACCGCAAAGCAGACAGAATAGAATATATATCTAGAAATATGATAAAAACTTCTTCAACTAACTTGATTCGCTTCAGTTCAGAGCGCCTCAAACGTGTCTTTTTACACCAGATTTCTATGGCGAAATAAGCTCTTTTCATTTATCCATTACGTGTTATAAGACGTATTTGATTCATTTCAACGTGCCAAGATTCAGACCTTTTTAGCGAAAATGTCGCATTAGATTGATTAAGAAGATCGGAGGGAAATTTTTCATTCGAATCGGGACACAATGCAAGAAGCTTCGCCGAGAGAAACGTGTGCCGCGGAAACGTATCGTTTAAGAGCATACCACACCACGTGACTCGCGGCTGCTTTCCCATACAAACGTATTCCTCGAATTTAACATTAGAGCAATTATAAACAACGTTTTGAGTGTGTCCAAATACTTGTAGACAAAAACTGGATTTCACCCATTACGGGCTAATAATTACAATTTGACATCTCAACAGAGACGAGAAATTTTGGAAGGGAATATGGATATCTAGGCGTTTACAGGGCTTATGACCTGTCATTGGCTGGGTTAAGTGGCCACTTGATGTATTATTACAACATTTTACTGTATATTGGCGGATATGGATATCAAAATACTAGGTGAAATGGGGAATGTTGTAATACATCAAGTGGCCACTTAACCCAGCCAATGACAGGTCATAAGCCCTGTAAACGCCTAGATATCCATATTCCCTTCCAAATTTCTCGTCTCTGTTGAGATGTCAAATTGTTAGAGCAATTATTTTATCACACTTTAAGATATCAACCAGATGCGTGTTTGTATCGTCTTATTTTTTTTAAATAATTTTTATTAACAACATTTTGAAATAAAACAAAATAAACATTTACTGGTTAAAATAAAAAGCAAAACAAAATTGGATTGATTGTAAGTAATAAAGCTCGAAAGAGCCTTACCTACACCAATAAAGATTGATTGCCAAAAAATGCTTAACAATCTTCTCAACAGAAAAAATGTTGGAAATTGTCGAAAAACAAACTCAAATGTGGAAGGCTTCTGTACA
Organism: Micrasema minimum; assembly: GCA_022494985.1. Taxonomy (NCBI): domain Eukaryota; kingdom Metazoa; phylum Arthropoda; class Insecta; order Trichoptera; family Brachycentridae; genus Micrasema; species Micrasema minimum. The sequence continues at coordinate 76,852 of JAGVSP010000674.1, forward strand.
AATTCAATATATATAGTAGTTTCAAAAATTTGTCATATATGGTAGTCAGATGATGGGCGGAATGGGGAATGTTGTAGTACATCAAGTGGCCACTTAACCCAGCCCAATGACAGGTCATAAGCCCTGTAAACGTCTGATAACCCATATTCGTTTCCAGAGTTTCTCTGTCTCTGTTGGGATATCAATAATTTTTATCTCCTTTAACAAATAAAATATCAAAAAAAGGCATCCTTAGCGAATCGGTTGCATTAAAAAGTGATTCATATTTTTTAAAGTAGTTTAAAAAATATATTTATATTTTTAAAGTGCTCCGCCCAGTTGCGCTTATCGAAAATCCGCCCCTGGCCACTATTGGTATGAATCATATTACAACCCATATTCCTCGATCGCCCAGATTGCTGCATAATGGAATCGCACTGAAAAATTCACCGCCCGCCGTTCGTTATTAATGCCGTAATTAATATTTTCCCAGTGAAATATGGACCCCGCGCATCGCGCCACCGCTCTTTTTATTTTCAATCGACGGGCAACGACAAATTGGAACTGTCAGCCGTTGTTGATTACGCCCTCGGTGTGTGCACATTTCATAATTTATTTTCTACGTAAAACGTAATATCGCCGTTGCAAAAATGTGTCGTTTTTATATTTTTGCCATTTTATCACAAAGCAAAATTCATAATTTACTTATTTGTCGAGGTTTTGAATGAAATTGATTTTAAAGCATTTAACTGTAGCGCTTTAAATGTTATCCTCGTTTATTCGCCTTTAACTGGCATCATGAGATGTCATTCAAAATATTTTGGTGTGTCCAAATACTTGTAGACAAAAACTTGATTTCACCCATTACAGGCTAACATTAAATTACAGTTTGACATCTCAACAGAGGCGAGAGGTTTGGAAGGAAATGTGGATATCTAGGCGTTTACAGGGCTTATGACCTGTCATTTGCTGGGTTAAGTGGCCACTTGATGTGTTTACAACATTTCCCATGTCGCCTAGTATTTGATATCCAGAACTTGTACAAATACAGTGAAATGGCGCGACGCTTCGCTTGTAAAACCTTTCTGTCATCCATTGAGGAAATGCTAAAGTAAAACATTCATTTGCTAAACAAATTCGATTAAAACTATCTCGTTTATAAACAAAAATCATATAAATGTTCATGCTTTGTTTCGCATTGTTTCAGCCTAGCAAACTTTATGTGATAAACAACTTCTCGACTAAACTTTAGTTATGATAATAATTACGAATAAAGTTGTTCGCAGTTTGGAGACGGATAGAGTTAGAGATAGAGTTTCTCGAGTTGTGACGTTCCAGAAAGACAGTCCTATACATATAAAATTATAATGATATAGGTCAGTGTTTCCCAAACTGTGGTCCGCGGACCCCTGGGGGTCCGCGAATATATGTATGGGGGTCCGCAGTCACATCTCTGGACCATTTGACAACTTTTAAAAAAAAATAATTTGTTTATGGACAGCCAACAGACATACACTTATATTAATTTCTAAAAATAACGTCCACTTATAGGCTATCTCATAACTATCTAAAAAGATTAAAACATTTATATAAGTACTTACTAATTATTGTTGCAAAGTTTTGTGCATAGTTGCCTATGCAAAATAAATAATAATCAATAAAGATTTTATTCGTCGTAAATTACCGGTCGTAAATTTTTTTTTCGTAACTTAATTCGGTTACTTCGGTAATCGGTTGGTTTGCTTAAAAAAATCATGCAAAAAAAGTTATACTATGGTAAGGGTTTGCTGTTTTTTTTTACTAAGGGGGTCCTTGAAAATTGTGCTTGATTTCCTAAGGGTCCGCGACTGAAAAAGGTTTGGAAACGCTGATATAGGTTATTGTTTTATACAAGAATACAAGGAGGTTCGGATTGGGTGCGGATAAGGGAACGAAGGAAATTTTAAAAGTATTTTACTACCAAAAATGCACTCGTTGAGAGAATGGACGATAGTATAATAGCCAAATCCGTGATGCATCTCTGCCTGGACGACCTGCAGCAAGATGGAGAGACAGTTGGGAGTCGACATCCCAAGAGGCAGCATCGAATGAGAATAATACAGACCCAAGAAGGAGAAGAAGTGGAGATTACCAATAAAGGTACACAGAGGTAGTGTACCAAATACGTTTCAAATAATGATCGGTTTTAAAAGTTTCTTCTCTTGAGCACTTTTCCCTGTTTGGCAGTTTAATCGCTTTCGCTTTATTTATTTCCACAATAAAAAGCCGTGGTCTCCGCCGTGATGGGATAGTTTCCCGAGCTATCAAAAATCGCAACTATTCCCGGCGCTCTGTAACTTTCCGCCCGGAGAGGGAGTCGCCTTGTGACATTTCCGCGGCGGAACTTTTGGTCCACCCTGTATATGCACAGAGAGAAAACTGCTTTTTAGGTACAAAACACGCGCTGTCACGTGACCCGCAACTTTTTCTGCATATAATCGTTGTGGGAATTTTGTCTTATCACCGACGCGGGCAACTCCATGCGTTGGTGGTGGGCGGATTCCAGCAAGCTCTCTTCTATTCCGATCGCTAACGAAGCGACACCTCAATCTAAAACCACTGAGAGATTGCCATACAGCCAGCGCCATGTAGACGGGTTCCGCCAAATCAAATTTCATCAAATAATATTATAATATCTGCCAGAAACACGGAAATAAACCAACAATTGTAACGCCATTGGGGCATACTTCACAAAGCGTGGTAATTTTTATGAGGACTAGTCTATGGTAAATCCATAGTGTAATAGATTATGAAATTAATACAGTAGGTTAATATAGGTTGGGTTTAATAAAATAATTTAAATCAAATAGTTATTTAAAAGCAATATCCTTTATAATAGGTTATGAAATTTATACAGTAGGTTAAGATAGGTTGGGTTCAATAAAATAATTTAAAATCAAATAGCTATTTAAAAGCGAAATTTATACAGTAGGTTAAGATTGGCCCATTTCTATGATGTACCTCTATAATCCAGAGAGTAAAAACTTTTGTGGAATTTTGACAGCTCTACCACGCTTTGTGAAGTATCCCCCGCCATTGGAGTTCTTCTTTATCAACACCCCGCTGCATATCTCGACAATCGTAATCTTCCACATTCTCCCTGGAGCTAAGCACCAGAGCAATGATTTTTTCACACGTTTCAGGGTTTGACCAACAGACAAAATGCCGCCGCAAATTTTATCCGGAATATAATTTTGAAGACGCCAAATTCGGTATCGAAAAGGTTGTTTGCTCTCAGTGTGGCGCTCCCCGACGTGTGTTGCCCAGTGGCAATCGCTTCCAACTTCCTACCAAGTATTTTCTCTCAGCGCGGCTCCCCCCGACCGCGACACGTGGGGGTGGTGTATCTAGCCTTCACACTGAACCGAGCTGTGCACTGAAAAGAAACCGCTGTTTTTGTGCAACGGAGGAAACTTTTAACCGCCGCGCCACTGTATCTGCACGGTGGCTGTAAATTACACAGGTTAACAAACAAAATTTTTTTTGAGTATTTTATTTAGTGATTATTTTTCTGATTATATAAAAATGAAAAAGTAAACAGGAACTCCATTAATAATAAATAATGTTTGCTTTTTAAGATATCAAAGATATCAAGGACAATATAATGAGAACATGATGGGTGACTACATTTGGATGCTCATACGAGAAAGTTCTGACGATTACACTAGAAATACTAAAAGTATTCATTTTTAAAGCTTCTTTTGTATCATTTTTTTGTATTTTTATGTTTATTTGTGCTGTCTTTTATAATAAAAATTAATTAAAAAATATAATTCACAACTTGTTTTAATTTTAAATATGATTAACATTGAAAAATAGACCTTTTCCATAAATGTTGAAATTTCGTTCTGGTATCTACAAAAGCAAACTTTATTAGATAAAAATATTTTTTTCTTTCTTAAGTTTGGCATAAGTAATCAAAATCAGAGGTACAGAACTCAGACTCAAAAATCGTGTTGACCTGTGTTATATATGTTTTTTTTAATGGCTAAATTGGCAGTTCATAATAGAGTTCTGGCACCAACCCTTATGTATGGTAGTGAAGCGTGGTGTTGGAGAAAGAAGGTAGACTGAATGCTGTTGAAATGCGATCTCTCTGTGGTAAGACTATGTATGATACAAATGTCGAAATTAGAGCAGAGTGCAAGGCTGAGATAAGCACTATCGACAAAATTAAGAAAGGTCTTTTACGATGGTTCGGTCATGTAGAGCGAATGGATGATGAAAGAACGGCTAAAAAAATATATGATGCGACTGTACCTGGATGCAGAAATCGAGGAAGGCCGAGAAAGACATGGCGTGATCAAGTAAAACAAGTGCTTGAAAGTGGGCATGTAAGAAGTCGGAATAATCTAATGTGGAGGAAGCAAGAGAAGTGTGCCAGGACAGAGTGGTGTGGCTCTCTATCCTCTCTGCCTACCCCTTCGGGGAAATGGCGTGATGGTTAGTTAGTTAGTTTTTTAAATGAAAAATCTTATAATTTTGACGATAAATGATATGACCAAACTTTTATTTTTAAAAAAATATTAAAAATAATATTTACTTGATGTATTACAACATTCCCCATTCCATTTCTACTCAATGGATGACAGAGAGTATTCCTTTCACATTAGTTTATATATTATGTATATTTATTATAGGTTCTGATAATTGACAAATATGGATAGCAAATACTGGGCGGAATTAACTAGGGCCTAAAATAGCTGACTTCTTAAACTGCGAGCGCAGTATTTTCTTTGGCGCGCCATTCTTAGATAAAAAATTCGCGTAGTCGCATGTCGGCGCACTTCTAGTCATGGCACCATGTCACATTTTTCATCAAAAATGATAAAAAGTATTTAGGAGCTACGTTTTCCTGCGCATCCGCTACAGCCCCCGGGCACGTTTTCTCATCACGGCCGGGGCTCAGTGCAGTTCACACAGTAGCGGGTGGCACGTCGCTCTCGGCCCGGAGCAACACAAACATTCACTCCCGTCGACCATTTTGCACTCAAATGACAAAAAACGCTCTCAGATTTTGCTTGGCTTTGATAAAAAAAAACACTGCGATATTTTCCTTGGTTTCTTTTTATATAGAGTTAATGTCTTCACCTCAAGTATGCGATTTAAATACAAATAGGGTGGATGCTTTCGTAATTGGACAGTTTTATTTATAGGGCAAGAATAATTTGAGTACTACTATTTCTACTACTCTCTCTTACCCGCACCCAATGGTGCATAGGGCACTGCAGTGGTACACCAAGTTTAGTGAATCTTGATAATTTTCTTACATGAAGGCAAGATGACCAGTCTTACGCGTCGGCGCCCGGCGCGCATTTGAGTACACGGAACCAATTACCTTCACTGGAAACAAGTATAATTTATTGAGATTGCAATTATTTGGGTGTTCAATCACTAGATTTTGGCCAATTACTAGATCACTGTCCGATTACTAGATCACTGTCCAATTACTACATCAAAAACCCTATTTGGTAAATTATTTTATTTATCTTCTGCGTAATCTAGTGTGGTATATTATATTATGTTAGTTAAGATAAATGCATAGGCCACCGATATGATATGATTTTAAATATGTATATATTTTTTTGTTTCAGCCTGAGAGACTGAATGTGTTCAAAAACAACCAGGAAAGCTGGGATTATACAAGTAAGTTCTATCCTCTGTTACTACTTCTGTCGAAAAGTTTTTAAGACTTTCGTTAAAAACAGTACTATACTTATCAGTTTCAATTTTAAAATACTTTATTTATGAAATAAAATTTCAAATTGAGGTTCAATCAAATAGTTTTATTAATTATAGATATTTGACTTTGAACATTGTAGAGTCGTATTGCTCTGGTTTTCAATAATACTGACACGCTTTATTTTTTGTCTATTTTAATTCTTTAAGATCTACAGTGAAAGCCCCACCCTTTCCCTAGACTGTTTTAAAGACTATTGAGTCTTTTTTCAGTCCATCACAACGATTTTTTAAAGCTAATCCGCGAAATTTGATATATTCAGTTTTAACTGGAAAAAGCGGAAGAAAAGAAGGTTAAATACGCGACCAAATGCTTTCATTACCCCTATCACTGTCTCGGCTGTAAGATTGCCATAAACACATTCACCCCAACCTGCTCAAGGAGCTGGCCCAAATTTACAGTGATAGGGTATATTAGTAATTCTACCCCTTTTTTAGTCGTTAGTTACAACTACCTCCTGATCTGATAAAAGATCTATGGTAAAATGTTCCTCTGGGAACTGTGATGTAACAGCACGTTACAATGGCGGAAACTTTTAACTTTTAACACTTCCCTTACGGAGTCTTTCGGTACAAAATTCCGCGCTCTCGGGTGGTGTGTATATTGTACACCTTGAAAATGTGATTGAGGCTAAATTGGCAGTGCATAATGGAGTTCTGGTACTAACCCTTATGTATGGAAGCGAAGTATGGAGTTGGAAAAATAAGAATGAAAGTAGATTGAATGCAGTTGAAATGCGATCTCTCAGGCGAATGTGTGGTAAAACTATGCATGATAGGTGCACTAATGTTGAAATTAGAGCAGAATGCAAGGCTGAGATAAGCATTATCGACAAAATTAAAAAAGGGCTTTTACGTTGGTTCGGTCATGTTGAGCGAATGGATGATGAAAGAAACGGCTAAAAAAATATATGATGCGACTGTCCCTGGATGTAGAAGTCGAGGAAGGCCGAGAAAAACATGGCACGATCAAGTAAAACAAGTGCTTGAAAGTGGGTGATGATGTGAGAAGTCGGAATAATCGACGTGCGTGCATGAGAAGATGTATGAATGTGGAGGAAGCAAGAGAAGTATGCCAAGACAGAGTGGTGTGGCGTTCTATCCTCTCTGCCTAACCCTACGGGGAAATGGCGTGATGGTTAGTTAGTTAGTTTAGCTAGAAAATGTTTATTTAAAATCTTGAAAACGTAAATATTCCTAAAGATTGCTTTTTTATTGACCATTGTCGAAGTTGAAATGTTGAACAAATCTTGTAATGTTAGTTCTGTAAATTATCTGAATTGGTAATTTTATCCCAGATTTTTCGACAAATTATTTGTTTTTGTCGCTGCAAACAATAACTATGTATTGAAATACTTAATAATAATTCGCAATTCTATTACGGAAGATTTGTTCAAATTCCGAGGACAATATCTATTATATTTTATGTAGATTTTCTTATTATAGTTGAGTTGGAGTAAATACATAGCATCGGGACGCGAAGATTAATGAAGTAATGTGCAAATTTTTAAAAATCTTCTGTTGCTATTGGAGGATAAAATGTATAATTAAAATATTGCAAGTAACTTGAATGCAATGTGGAGGATATTTTATCACCGCCACAGATGTGTTAAACATGCAATTTTTTTTTTTTAAAGTTAAAATACCCCAGCGAGGACAAATGTATCTTTTCTTTTTTTTTTTTTTTATATAAAAAAAGAAATCTATGCAATCTTAGGATATTTGCACATATTTCAATTTGTAAATAATATTTTCAATAAAGCCTAAAGCCCGCTATATATGGGACAGTTTACTACACAGTTTTCTGTGCAGTCTGAAAACGGTCCCGTATAAAGCTAAAACTGCATGAAAAACTGTGTGCTAGTAGTGTCAGATTTAAGCTGACATGACAGTCAATGTTTTTTACGTAAACGTTTAAGTAGACATTGGTTTATTGTATGCTTTTAAATACGTAAAAAAACCAATCACATATTTACATTATTAGCTAAATATACAATTTCCTGAGAGCAAACATACGATAATAACTTACAATCGCGTTTCAAAAATACACATATTTAGCGTGTCTTTTGACAGAAGTTTGACAGACTGCACAGTTTTCTGAACAAGAAACTGTGTAGTTTTCTAAACAAGAAACTGTCCCATATAAAGCGGGCATAAGCGGCTTGTGCTTGAAAATGGGAATCGAGTCGTGTCGAAGTGGGGATTCGAACCGACGATCTCTGGACTCCGTCTAATCATATTGTAATATTTGTTAGTAAATAAATAAAAAAGTGCAACATTTTTATTATGATAAAGAGATTTTATCGTGCTTCTACCCATCGATTCATAATTGCGCATAAAATTACGACGAAATTATCGCCAAGCGTACGTTTCAAATCTGTTTAGCTACGTTGCCGGGCGGGCATTGCCCACCTGACCCCCCCTGCCGGCCGGCCCTGGACAGATATTCCAGGTCCGGCCCCTCTGACACTAATTGATCTGCGGATTAATTGGGTCCCGTGCAATATACATTGCGATTAATACACCGCGCACCGGTTCGACCCTGTCAATTCTTGTCATCTGGCTGCGTCAGCTGAATTTACATGCAGCCGTAAATTATTTTACATCACCTGAATGCATGAGGTTGCAGGTTCAATTCCCGTGGGGGTCAATATTAAATATTTGTTTAAATTATGTTTTAACATTAATATTTCCTGATTTGTCTTCATGTAACAAATTATCAAGATTCACTGCAACTGGTGTACCAATGCAGTGCCCTATGCACCACCTTGCGTGCGGATAAGGGAGAATAGTAATAGCAGTACTACAATGAAAGCCCCACCCTCTCCCTAGACTGCTTTAAAGACTATTGAGTCTTTTTTCAGTCCAGCCAACAACAAGCTAAACCGCGATTTTAAGATTGTTAGTGTGATAAAAATACGGATGAATTTACGATTATGTACGCGAACAAATGCTTTCACTGTACCCCTACCACCCGTCTCGGATTATGTATTATAATTGTCATTGTTTCCATCACCCAAACCAACCAGAGTCGGGCCAAAATTAACAGTAGTAGGGTATGTTAGTTTCTACCCCGATCATTGTTTATTAGTAATTACAACCACCCGTGTGGAGACCGGTATCCCGCCTCGCCAGGCCCCCCATCCCAGACATCCACCCGTGCATCCGCGGTCAGGGTCTCAATGGAGGGGGGATTAGGGGACAGAACGCATGTGTGCATCTCACACTATCATCCTATCTGGCCGACACTATTTCATACGTCCCCTGCCGTACCTTATCACAATACCTATCCAAAGACCATCCTATCCTTACAAAGGACACAATAGTACTGGTGTTTATGAGTGTAGAAGTCGAAGAAGGCCTAGAGAGGCTCGAATGTGGACATTCGAATAAGCGCGGTAATGAAAATCACTAATTCAGATTCAAAATGGCGTTGTGCCATTGTTCGGCGCATTAATATAGCGCCGGTTTTATAAGCTCGAGCCGCTAATGTGCCAACATCCGGGCGGTATTCTGTTACCCGCGTGACGTCACAAACATGGCGGAGTCTCGCAGACAATGGCCGCCATCAATAATCATCACCCATCAATCATCATCACTGAAAATATTTCACGTGTGATACTTTAATTACTAATAATTAGTCTTTTTTTCTTCAGTTATCTTGAAAAAGTATTTAAAAATTACGAAAAAAAGAGGCGCCTTTTCTTTTTAGATTTCTTTTACTTTTCAAAAATGATTTTGAAAAAGTTAAAATTTGAAAAAAAAATTAAAGAAAAATGTAATTCTATTCGAATCTTCGCTTTATTACTACTAATACCCTCCCCGCCCTAAGTGTGGAGCATAGGGCACTACATCGGTACACCAAGTGCAATTTATAGTATATTGATCATTTTATTACATGAAGGTAAGATGGCAAAAAAATAAAAATAATTTGGAAAGTACATAACGGAGTTCAGGGTACCAACCCTTATGTATGGTAGTGAAGCGTGGTGTTGGAAAAAGAAGGATGAAAGTAGACTGAATGCTGTTGAAATGCGATCTATGTGTGGTAAGACTATGTATGATAGGTGTACAAATGTCGAAATTAGAGCAGAGTTCAAGGCTGAGATAAGCATTATCGACAAAATTAAGAAAGGGCTTTTACGATGGTTCGGTCGTGTAGAGCGAATGGATGATGAAAGAACGGCTACGAAAATATATGATGCGACTGTGCCTGGATGTAGAAATCGAGAAAGACCGAGAAAGACATGGCATGATCAAGTAAAACAAGTGCTTGAAATTGGGCATGTAAGAAGTCGGATTAATCGTCGTGCGTGCATGAGAAGATGTATGAATGTAGAGGAAGCAAAGGAAGTATGTCAGGACAGAGTGGTATGGCGTTCTATCCTCTCTTAGTTAGTTAGTTAGGTAAGATGATCAGTCACACGCTTGATAGTTAACATTCTAACTATATTAATATTGTAAAATAGATGACAGAAATCCCTAAACTAACCGCACTAATCCTTCTGTAGTTGAGTCATTTTTCATCACAGATCCCCGCCAACATAATTATTATTAGTTAAGTTTAATATCTTGTTCAGCAAACAGATTTCAACCCCCCAGAACAATAATTAAGCCCCCCGAGTACTCTGCTGCCTTTTGTACGCTAAGACTTGAACCCGTATTCACAGACCAACGGGTGTCTGGTTCTCAAATATCATGGGGGACGGAAACAGTCCAGTTGTCGAAATATGCTATTCTAAACGAATTACCAGAAAAATTTTCATGCGACCTTCTAAAGCCCACTATATACGGGACAGTTTACTACAGTTTCCTGTGCAGTCTGAAAACTGTTCCGTATAAAGCTAAAACTGAATGAAAAATTGTGTGCTAGTGTCAGATTCTCACTGTGCGTTAATTCCACACATTTTTTCACACAGTTTCGGTGCGCGCATCACCCGCGACGATTACGACAGTATAATACGTATAATATTCAATAGTATCGGTAATATTACAAATAATCTAAGATAAACTTTTTCTATGGCGATATGAATATAATGTAATAAATAATATGAACTGAAATCCTAGATCGAAATTCAAAATATCGAATAAACGACTATTTGACAGATGAGTAATGTTGCCAAATTGTAAAATCGGTAGAAGTTCCTAAAGTTATTCATAATATGTTGAATTTATCTGCGCTTATAATTGCATAAAATGATTACTTTAAAATTAAAATGACTCCAAAATCGGTAAAACGGTTGTACATTTTCAGTAGATTTGATAAATCTCCACAAAATCGATAGATCTGCAAAAAATCGATAAGATAGGCGACGATAGAGATTACTAGTATGGCAACATTTATAGCAGTCCGACTGTGTATTGTATGGTCCGACTGTCGCGTTCTGCGCATGCCTACAGACAGTAAACTGTGCCGTGTAAAGGTAAAATTCACACCGCGCAGTTTTTATTGGTCAGAAAACGGTACAAGAAACTGTGTAGTTTTCTGAATGAAATTTTCATGCGACCTTCTAAAACTAAGTCAGAATCAAGTGAGAGCCTTCACTGGAAACTGCAGATTCAAGAAACATTTAAACGCATCCTATGTAACAGCGATGCTTTACATCAAAAGAGAAGGAACATTCTTGGAGGCCTGATTGTCGGGCTAGATGATAAAAAGGATCTCGCTCCTCGCTAGTGGCCCAGTTTTTCAAAAGCATTGGCCTGGGGTAGGAACTACACTGAAGTTTAATACAATCTGAAGAAGTCTGTATTTCGCAAAACATTTTCAAGTCGTCAGCAAATAAGAGAAAATTTGAAAATTTTATGATTTTACCAATATCATTTATAACTTAACTAAC
>JAGVSP010000675.1:0-119452 GCA_022494985.1 Micrasema minimum
GATCAAAACCCCCAAATTCCAAAAAAAAAGTTTAAACCAAAAGAAAACTTTATTTTTGAAAAACCAATGTAATTTAAAAATTTAAAATTTAAAAGCCCCAAACCCATTTAAAAGGAAATTTTTTTTAAAAAAATCCCAAAAAAAAGCCAATTAAAAAAACAACCCTTTAATTTTTTTTCCAATAGTCAAAAAATTTAATACAATCAAAGTTAAAAATTTTTAAAAAAGAGAAAAAAAAGAACGACATTGAGCAGCTATCGAGAGAGTATTTTCAGAGAGTGAACATTCCGTGACTCTAAAAATATACTAACCATGTTTAAGGTTGTTTAAGTACCCATCACGATTCACTTCACCAGGTCGTCAATAGGCATCTAACGTCATCAATATTCCAAACGTGCGTGTATTGGCCTAGAGTTCCGAGTCCTTTTAGTGGGTGGAATTTGATTAATGAGTTGGTGTTATTGGAAATTTAACTTAAGATAGAGAAACGCGAATATCTTTTGGAAAATTTGTATGGTAACGCATCTGCTAGTGAATGCGTGACTCTCGAAAGACAATCAACAATCCTCTGCAATCTACAAAAACATAAATCATTCTTTCAATACCTCATCAAACCAACAAACAACCCAACCATCTGCAACTCCCTACCGGAACCTCTAGGTACCTTAGGAGCGTTTACAGACTAATGGGGTTCTTTCTCCCGATTTTTTATTTCAAAAAATTGATTGAAAAATTATCGAATATTAAGGGATTTTTTAAAAAAAAAATTTACGATGTCAAATGAATATTTCTAGCGCTGGTTTGAAATAACGCTTTTTTTTCAATCGTTCTCAAAATCCTTCCATTTGGCGCGCGCTGCGTGTGTGACGTCACATCAATATAGGCCTCATTACATGTCGGAATGAATTTCACTCCTTTTCACGGTGGACGGGTATCATTAGTCAATACTCGTGCGTTAAAAAGCATTCGTATTTTCGTGTTTTTTAAAACATAAATTTATTTACTAAAAAACTTAAATTTTGAATATTGTGTTTTTATATCGTTGGAAATGGTAAAAAATTCTTTTAATATTTTATACGTTTTTTAAAAATATTCATGATATCTGGAAGAACCCCATTGGCCATCAGACTACATATGGGTTTCCTGCATGACATAAATATATGGATATACTGTGGGGACGGGAGTATCTGGAACAAGTGTACGAGGACACGAATTGCTCCTCATTTCAGCCACGAGCCGCTTGAGGTCTTACTGCAGGACATTAGCTCCCCTGCCGTCTCCACTCCTCCCGATCCTGCGCCGACCCCATGCACTGTCTTCCAGCAGATTCCTGATGTCGTCCACCCATCTCATCGGTGGACGTCCTTGAGGCCTCTGATTTTCTCGGTCTCACACACAGAACGCGTTTCGTCCATCTGTCGTCCGTCTTTCTGGCTATTTCCACTTCAACCAGCAATTCGCTCCACCACGTCGCAGACCTTTGTCTGGCGTCGGGTCTAATCGTCCTTTTTCGGTCTCTTTAATGTTATTGACCAAAACAAAATTCTCTCCATGCTCTACTTGATGCAACTTGCAACTTATGGGAGGATTGCTCCTCATTTATGATGAACATATTTTTTATCGTGATTAATGCAATTTGAAGATTATAACAAAAGGTAAAAGATTTACCAAAAGTAAATAAATTTGTATTTAAAAAACTTTTGTTTCAACCCTGATTCACTATTTATATTATAATATTATTATTGGAGGTCAGAGGGGAGAGATTGGTATAATATTAAATTTGATATTCTTAAAAAATGATTTCATTGTAATAATTATCGTGTCCGTTATTTGTTTTTGTGTGGCGTAATACCGATTAATATATTGGCGTTTTCATCACGTGTCCTGGTGTAGATATTTTGTACACAGAGATTCCTCTTAGATATTAACAAAACAATCAACAAAAAGCTTAAAGGAAGTATGTTATTGCAAATAATTCGTATAAAAAATGTAGAACTGTTTTGAGTGGACGCGCTGGAGTTGACGACCGGTCGCTTAACTTGGAGGCAGTGAGTGGAATCCATATGCTCCACATAGGGAGAGGAAATGCATCGATGATGATAAAGTACGTAAGTAAGACAGAGAAACACAATTTCATTGCAATAATTGATGTTGTAAACTTTCATGTTTATAAAAGCCTCTTAATTGAAGGAGATATTTAAAATTTTAAAATGCGGTTTTATTTGTTGTTTATTTCAATTTATAATCATAAATTTACGCATCTAAACCGCACTTTATACGAGACAGAAAACTGTACAGTTTGCAAACTGTCCCGTATAAAGCGAAAACTGTATTGAATATGAATGGTTAGCGTGACGTTTGGCTGACCTGACAGTGAATGATTTTATGTAAGCGTTTAAGTATTATAGATATTGATATATTGAATGCTTTTTTTTAAAAACTTTTTTTTTAAAAACGTTTTTTACGTTTTTACGTAAAAAAACAAATAACGTGTTTACATCATTAGCTATATTAACAATTTTCCTGTGTGCAAACATACGCTAATAACTTCCGATCGCGCTTAAATAATATACATATTTAGAGTGTCTTTTATACAGACTGTACGGTTATCTGAACAATAAACTGTACCATTTTCTGTCCCGTTTAAAGTTCGCATAACAAAAATGAAATTCTCAAAATTCGTAGAGCACTCTATTGTACGGATAATAGGTTAGTTGTTTTTGTTTTTATTTTTATTTTTTTATGGACAGCCAACAGATCAATACATTATTTTAAATATATACAACATTAATTTCTATCAATAATGTCCACTTAAAGGCCTATCACTTAAATATCTAAAAAATATTGAAAACATTTATTATTGTTGCAAAGTAACCCATCCTGTACACAGTTGCTTATTTGTAATATGTAAAGTTGTGTAGTTAAAATATATGTAGGTATATAAAACCCAATCCTTTTGTGAATAATAATGGTTCTGCATGTTACGTGAACGTTAGGGGCGGTAGGTACGTATAAAACTAATTATTCAATAACGCATTCAATGTATAGAAATCCCTGTATTGAATAATAGCACGGTTGAAAAATCTTATGTGTAAACAAATATCTTGGAAGAATCACTATAATAATAATGAGTAAACATCAAATTTCCCGGTAGAATAGAATGTACAAAACAAGACTGTTTACTGTTTACTTGGAATATGGGAATTCAGTGTTGACACGAAAACATAGTACGTAACAATATAAAATCATTTTACTTGGAATTCTGTAATAGCGCGACAAAGTATAGCTCGGAATGTACAGATAACTTTTGAACTGTAGAGTTATTAAGCAACAAATAATATCAAATTTGAAAAATATCTGTAGAATGTAGGAGTTCGTGAAATATAGATAACATTCATAAATATATAGCATACTTCTTCTTCTTCTTTCGCCACGTTCATGTGGACTGTGGACATCACTAGATCCCTCCAGGAGACCCTGTCACCAGCCAGCTCTCTCGCCTTCTCCCACGTCAGGCCCGCATCCATCAGCTCCGCCTAATACATCCTTAGGATGGTCATCGACGGTCTGCCAGGACGGCGGGATCCTGCAGGCGTAAAGAAGAGAGGCAGCTCGGGTTCAGGCTCTCCCGAGGCATCCGGAGTACATGCCCAAGCCAGGTCCATCGCCGCATCACGACTCCAGTTATTGGAGGTTGCTGCTTTCGTTCCCTAATTTCAGCGTTGGTTATGAAGTCAAGCCACCTAGAATCCTTCTCAGACATTTATTCTCAAAACTCAACAAGCGAGCATTCTGAGCTTTTGTGAGGTGCCAGGATTCGCATCCATAAAAGGAGCACCGGCCCAATACAGGAATTAAGGATTTGGCATTTTTTTTACTGGAAACTGGAATTCCAGACAGCACGCAACGTGTTAAAGGTTGCTCCAGCAATTCCTAGACGGATTGCGAGTTCCTTGTGCGTGCTGCCATCTTCAGTTATATGAACACCCAAGTATCTGAAACTGTCAAACTTTTCGAACCTCTCCCCATTGTTGTAAAGGGGATAGTCGGGGTCAGGACATGACTAATTACACATGAACTGGGTCTTTTTGGTATTTATATTAAGACCCAGGCGCGCGGAGTTCTCTTGTAGCCTGTCGACAATTCCCTGAACATTGCTGACTGTTTTCTCCAGATGGACCGCATCATCAGCATATTCTAGGGTCGCACAGCCTAGCATATACTACTGTTGTCCTTATCCGCACCCAATGGTACATAGGACACTGCATCGGTACACAAAGTGCAGTGTATACTATTAATCATTTTATTACATGAAGGTAAGATGATTGTCCGCCTCGTAGCATAGTGGTAGTGCGTTTGGCCACCTTGCATTATGTTGCTTGTTCGATTCCAGTAGGGGGTCAACATAAAATATTTATTTATGCGTATGACTGATCATCTTACCTTCGTGTGATAAAATGATCAATTAATATACATACACTGCATTTGGTGTACTGATGCGCAGTGTCCTATGCACCATTGGGTGCCGACAAGGTAAAGTAGTAAGATGATCAGTCATACTGTTCAGTACCAGTCCAAGGTATCACACATGAAATATTAACATGTAAACAAATATTGTATGTATACGTCTTGATAAATATATTTATATAGTTGGCAGTACCTTTCCAAGGGTGTTTGAATAAAGTAAATCAATCAAATGATAGAAATAAATATTTTATTGATTAAATAACAAATTGTATTTTTAATTGAATAACCCTAATTTACGATTTAATACCTATAAACTCTTCCACACAAGAGTATTTTTCATTATTTATGTACACGGATAATTTTGGATTATATCTACCTCATTCTTATATAAAATATCATTAATTTTGTAAAAGAATAAACTATTATCTTAACTGAAAATAACTCTGCTTCAATCTTAAAACTTATTTCTTATTAGGAAACAACTACTAATTTTGCATAAATTACAACATAATATACAATTCATTTCAAATTCACAGAGAGTACGTTGCAGAGGGGTATGGCAACGATTCCAAATTCACTTTATCGTTGTCTTCTTCAACGACATGATTATCCTGTTGTTCTGCAACGTTGTTGACTTGTTGTTCAACAATTTGGTGTATTTGTTGATCAACTATGTTGTTCACTTGATTGTCAACACCGCTGTTAACTTGGCTCGGTTCATAATCGAAAGGAATGGGCTCCACCACTTGCTTCTTGACAGGGTAGTAGTTGACTTTCTTGTAGTGGGAGAAACCCAGAGATGGCCACACCCTGGAGTGAAAAAAAACAATTGTTTTCAGTACAAGTAGTTTTTGGAGTTGAATTTTATCACTACCTTCACTACTACTTTCCCCTATCCGCACCCAATGGTGCAAAGGGCACTGCATTGGTACACCAAGTGCAGTGTATCTTGATCATTTGATTACATGAAGGTAGGATGATCAGTCTTACGCTTTAGTACCAGTCCAAGATATCACACATGAAATATTAATATGAAAATCACATGTAAATAAATATTTCATGTTGACCTCCTTCGGGAATCGAACCCGCGACCTTATGCACGGTAGCCAAATAAGCTACCACTATGCTACGAGGCGGACAGGCGGATTTTATTAGACTACTTGAAAATAGAGACTGTAACAATGTGACTGACGAAAACATATAACCTTTTCTTACGCTTTCTCCAGTCAAAACTGAATCTATTAAATTTCGCGGATTAGCTTTAAAAAACCGGTAGAGTTGTGCTGGACTGAAAATAGACTCAATAGTCTTTAAAACAGTCTAGGGAAAGGGTGGAGTTTTCTTTGTAGCAATTGGGAATCTGTTAGTAGTGGTAGAGTTGTATCTGAAAAATGTGCGATTTAGATGACTTCTTATTAGTGTGAGTAGGAAATAAAATTTTACGGTCGAAATTGACTCATGTTTCAAAGCATGTTGCAAAGCATGTTTTGCATTCTTTAAAATTGTCAACATGTGACAAAAATTTTCTGTAGTTTTTTGTCAACACAAAATACAAACGATCCTCTATTAATTATTATTGAATTACAATATTTTTTTTAAACGACCTCTGGACTATCAATTGAAACAATAACTTACTTGAAGTCTGGTACAACAGGAGCTGGAGTTACCGGAACAATGGGAACGACCTTCTTGCTGAACAGATTATGAATGGGATAGATGGTTTTAGACTTCACATGATTCCACAGGGAGTAGATATGATGAGGCTTCTGGACCGCTACAGCTTCCACCTGAAATGAACACAAATACTTGCATTCAAACGTGCTTCAAAACTTAGGAAAATGAAAGAAAAATCACAATTGAAACCGGTACATCAAAAGAACTTTAAATAATCATTCCTTCAGGACTACAATCTGGGACCTTCTGATGTCTTATTAAGTGCATTGTCCTTGGAGAGTATAAACGAACCAACATCTTATCTACACAGATCTATTGTACATAATCAGAAGTCCCTCCAAGTCTTTAGAGCGTCGAACTCCTCTCAATCTATCATCATATCTGTAGCTACCTATATTTTCTCTTCAAAGATCAAGTCCAAAACTAAATGCATAAGCACTAAACACTTTGGCCCTATAATGTAGGGTTTGTTCTTGAGATATAAATGAACGTGCAACCACCCAACAAGGGAGGACAAATACAGAGGCCTGCTACTAAGTCGGCCGTCAAGGTTCTTCCGAAAGAAAGAGATGGCTAAGGAGATGGTCGCTAATGTTGGCCAAGTTAATATCTCACCTCAACTGGTTGCACTCTCTGAACTGGTTGAATATGCACTTGTTCGACTCTCTGAACATGGACTGGCTCCACTCTCTGGACATGGACCGGCTCCACTCTCTGGACATGGACCGGCTCCACTCTCTGAATGTGGACTGGCTCCACCCTCTGAACATGCTCCACCGGCTCCACGAACACCACTTCCTGGGGCTGTGGCTGGTCGCCACTGAACCACTTGTGGTAGTAGAGGGCGCTACCACCCTTCGGGGCTACTGCCAAAGCAAACTGAAAAAAAAGTAAAAATTAAACACGCTTATGTATTTTAAACATTTTTTAACCTTTTTTTAAACGTGTGCATAGGCACCGTATAAACTTAATAAACCTAGAATTGGGCGCCAGGCTAATTAAAATAACACTTACAAATTAAATCACATATTATTCCAAAATGGCAAATTTAAAAAATCATATAGCAACTTACCACAAACACAATAAAATATAACTTCATATTGAATTATTTACTTCTTCGCCTAACATTAATTAGATTCACTTCTAAATGGGAACTGGCGGTAATTAACATCAGTGGTAATTTATATATTTGGGACTTACGCATCACAGTTCATTTGCGAAATTGTTTTGTAAATTAATTACAGAATATCCATTCATGTCTTATGGATTTCGCCTCGGGCGAGGAAGACTAGTGAAGGGATATTTTTCCTCAATCGGTAGATATGGTATCACTTCCTGAAACATTTTTATTTTAAGATATTTTAAATCTACTTTTAAACTACGTTTAAATTGATGTTATTTATGTTTAAACTGATCGCTTTCATAGTATGCTGAACAAACACATTATTTTTTAAAAACATGTATATATTTAAAAATTAAGTTTTAAAAAAAAAAATAACTTTATGTTTTAATGCAGAAAATTCCATGGCAAGGCTAGAGACCAGCTGTCAAAAAAATTGTTTGATTTAAAAATGTGCCTAAAAAGTAGGTAGCCTCTTCGATACACTATCACTGATTTTTAATTTAATTTCTGTTAAGTTTAAGCTAAAGCGGTAAAGTTTTTTTGAAAAATATACTACGACTTTCCCTTATCCACACCCAATGGTGCATATGGCACGCGTTGGCACAGCAATTAAAAAATTACATAAATTAATAAATGAAATATTTTGGCTAATAAATTGACATAATTTAGTATTCTTCCTCTAAGGGTCAATCTATACGTAGGCGTATTCATGTAGTCGGCATTTGTCAAGTTTTGTAATAGACTGAGAAAAATTAAATTCGTAAATTATAAATTATTAGTCGTTATGAATATCAATACAAATATTGTCATTTGAAAAAAAGCATTGCATTCAGTTATTTATTTGTAAATAGTTAACGCCATCATTTTCTAAACTAAGTCGATAACATTTTTTTTAATTTTCAAGCGCCTGATATATAAGACTGGATGCGGCGATCTATTCATTATTTACGTCATGCCTTCGTTACAGGTTACAACACTTTACAAGATCTTATAAAGATTTTTTTTTTGTCCATTTTACTTTTTTTTTACGCCGAATGTTTCATCAGGTGACTAAGAATAATTTATTCTTTTTTTAATATTCAGAACGTAGTAATTATTGCTGTAATGTGATCATATTACCTTCATGTAATAAAACAAATGATCAAGATTGCACTTGTACCAATGGAGTGCCCTATGCTCCATTTGACGCGAATAAGGAAAATCAGTACAACTTAATTAAATAGCAATTTTTTTTTACAGTATTTTAAAATAAGAATTGCGAAATACGTATTTCTTTTTTCTCAGTGTAGTTTCAATATTCCTCCGAGAACACGTTATTGATTAATATGATGTTCCTTATCCGCCTAATTATTTAGTAAGAAAGTATTACTCATATTCTTATTCATTACTTCATCAGATTCTATAATTTTAGACGAAAATGTCGCGAGAAGGCCAATAATGAGTCCGGGTTTCGACAAACTGCAAACTGCATTCTTACGATATTACATATTATAACCCTCGCATTAAATTTTGCCGAGTTAGTCAAATAAATACCTATTTAACAACATTTTGAATGTGTACAAATACTTGTAGACAAATTACTGGATTATACCCATGCTGGGCTAATATCAGATATTATTGATATCCCAACAGAGACAGAGAAATTCCGGAAACGAATGGGGATTATCTAGGCGTTTACAAGGCTTATGACCTGTCATTGGCTGGGTTAAGTGGGGGAGAGACATCTTCAGGCGTCTTCTAGTAAGTAATCAAGTTCGGATGAGCCTTACGTACACCAATAAAGATAATACTACTACTACTACTACTCACCCTTATCCGCACCCAATGGTGCATAGGGCACTGCATTGGTAAACCAAGTGCAGTGAATCTTGATCATTTGTTACATGAAGGCAAGATGATCAGTCTTACGCTTTAGCGCCAGTCCAGGTATCACATATGAAATATTGTTATGTGATATCATTTTATTATTTAAAGAATATGTATTGACGTTCTTATGATATATTTATGTATCTACCTTGAACCTAAACATTTGAATTTCTAGAAAGGATGTTGAAAAACCTATTTTTAATATTACGTTATATCTAGGTTATACATTATATACTTGAAAATATTCTGATATAACCAAAGGCAGGGAATATGTTGTGGTATACGTAATGGAAATCGTACGTACAGATTCTAATCCAGATTTCACATTTTTAACCGCTATTTAGTCTCGCATCGATTTAAACGTAAAGATTTTAAAGTATTTCCTGTCTTGTGGTATCTTGGCTTTGTCGGGACAAGTCATCGAAAGGGTCGAGAGCTTCAAATACCTGGGAGCGTACATGACAGAAAACGGCAGAGTAAAGAAAGAACTGAGAGTGCGGCTTGGAGTAGCGGGCGCCGCATTCAACGGTATGAAAGCTGTCTGGAGTTCGGATGTTTACTCGGTTAAAACAAAATTCCGCCTTTATAGCTCCTGCATCACCTGTTCTCCTCTATGGCTGCGAATCGTGGCACCTAACCTGGGTCCAAGATAGCAGACTTCTGAGTGCAGAGAATAAGTGTCTTAGAAGAATTTTAGGCGTGCGGTGGTTTGACTTTGTAAGGAACACAGAGGTGAGGCGACGGACACAGCAACCCTTGGTCACTACTGTCATCCGGCGAAGGCGTTTCGGCTGGCTAGGCCATATACTAACCTGGTCGACCACTGTTGAAAATTCGTCGGCAGTTTGCGTCAGATGTGCGGGACGTGGACTTGACTTGGGAGGATGCACGGGAGCTAACGGCCGATCGCTTGGCCTGGAGGCAGTTTGTGGATTCCATATGTTCCAGATAGGGAGCGGATATGGTATGATGATGATGACGATGTGGTATTTTGACATAGTTCAATATGTAAAACAAAACAAAAATGGTATTTGAAAATAAAAATCGGCACCGCGTTTGGCTACCGTGCATTAGGTCGCGGGTTCGATTCCCGTAGGGGGTCAACATGAAATATGTATTTACATGTGATTTCAATCTAATATTTCGCGTGTGATACCTTGGACTGGCAGTGAAGCGTAAGACTGATCATCTTCCCTTCATGTAATGAAAATAATCAAGATACTTGTCGTACCAATGCAGTGCCCTATGCACCATAAGGCGTGAATAAGGGAAAGTAGTAGTAATATAGAATTATCCCATTTTTTTCATCGGTTTTCATACGAAAGTACGATGTAGGTACAAGTGCTCAGTAAACGATGGAGGAAATGGGAAAAAGTGGAAAATTGACGTTTGGATTTTTTATACCACAATATTAGTATGTAATAATACAGGGTGTAACAAAACTCGATGTACAAGCGGGGAACCAGTGAATCTATGAAATATTTGGAGTCGATTTTGTAGAAAAAATTTTTTTGATTTGACCCTTAGTTTTCGAAAAAATTGAGTACGAAGTTAATTTTTTTTTCGATGTTTTTTTGCAAATTGTTATTAAATATCATGTATTTAGTCAAATTTATAGTATTTATAATGAAAACAAAATAAAAAAACGCGTTTTAATAAGAATTTGAGCAATTTTACTTAATCTCCCATACTTTTGTGAGAAAAAATAATATTTTTTTTTCAAGCTCAGATTAAAAAGTCATATTACACCATCGTCTCCAAATACGATGTAGATTCACCAGTTTTCGGGTTGTACTACGAGTTTTGTTACACCCTGTATATAAAGTAAAGCATTTTTGTACATAATGTGATAAAATATGTGGTACTCGTTGGTTGATAACGAAAAATCGCATGCGAATGCGGTTAAAATTTGTGGGTCAAAATTTTTAACTGATATGTATTTTATCGTTTGAGAGAGAGAACTGTTCACCACAGTAATTACTACACTCATAAAAAACACAGAACTACAAGACGTCATGTTGTGTCCGGGTAATAAAGATTTTCAAAAGTTATATAGATTTTTATATAGTGTTGGAAAAAGAAGGATGAAAGTAGACTGAATGCTGTTGAAATGCGATCTATGTGTGGTAAGACTATGTATGATATCTCAAAATTAGAGCAGAGTGCAAGGCTGAGATAAGCATTATCGACAAAATTAAGAAAGGGCTTTTACGATGGTTTGGTCATGTGGAGCGAATAAGTGATGAAAGAACGGCTAAAAGAAGTTTAAATGCAAGTGTGCCTGGATGTAGAAGCCGCGGAAGGCCGAGAAAGACATGGCTTGACCAAGTACGTCAAGTACTTGAAAGTGGTCATGTGAAAAGTCGGAATAATCGGCGTATGTGCATGAGAAGATGTATGAATGTAGAGGAAGCAAAGGAAGTATGTCAGGACAGAGTGGTATGGCGTTCTATTCTCCTACGGGGAAATGGCGTGATGGTTAGTTAGTTAGTTAGTTAATATATTTTACATTACACTTCATTTATTTTTTTCCTAACTATTCTTATCCTATCATTATTTTTAATTCAATTTAGCCATTATATAATATCTACACTTATATTTCTCACATATATATATTTTTTTCACTTTGCCCTAAATAACTTTGAATTTTGTTCATTAAAACTGTTTTAGTTGAAATTTATAAACAAATGGTAAAACTGTCACATCATTCTCAAATAATTATTGTTTACGGAGTTTTAAAATAATATTTTGATCCAGACAGCCAAAAAACCGTTAGTAATTTGTAAATAAACTTTATCAGAATGATACAATATGTTTTGTTATGTTTTTTTTTAATGTTTTGTCGGTCAAAAGTTAAAAGGTTATCTTCTATATACCTTATAGGTTCTAAGATAAAGCTTTACTATAATGAAAAAAAAGTGTGAGAAAATTAGGTTACATTAGGGAATCTGAGATTTTTAAAAAAAAAAATGGCATCTAAGGATTTTGTGAACTGCTCCTACTACTACTTTCCCTTATTTGCATCTAAAGGTGCATAGGCCACTATATGGGTACACCAAGATCAGTGTATCTGATTATTTTATTACATGAAGGTAAGATGATCAGTCATGCGCTTCAGTATCAGTCTAAGGTATCACACATGAACTATTAATATGAAAATCACATGTACTCGACGTGCGTGCATGAGAAGATGTATGAATGTGGAGGAAGCAAGAGAAGTGTGCCAAGACAGAGTGGTGTGGCGTTCTATCCTCTCTGCCTACCCCTTCGGAGAAATGGCGTGATGGTTAGTTAGTTAGTTAGTTATCAAAATCTTACATTAATTTTTTTAATGCATTTTCTCAGTATGGCGTATTGGTCATCAATGAGTCTGCGAATGTTGATAGGCCAAGACGCCGGCACATTACTCATCAAAAGGAGCCCTTATACCGCAACATCTATAGTAGATCTATATAGTAGATAACGAGTAAGTGTTAAATTTCTTCCAACACTGTCATATTATGCAGGTGAGCATATATTATCCATTATATTTGCCCTCGACCAACACTTTTAAGAGTAGCGGATCAGCAGGTAATGTTAATTAATAAACACATACGTTTTTTCACGTTACAGTGAGGATTTTTAAATATTAATCCACACACCGGATATTCACGTACTTAATCACAACCGCACTTCCTATAAATAGGATGCAATGGATTCCCAAAGGTTAGTTACCAATTGTTTCAAACAAAGAACAATGTAATTAACAAAACTTAATAGATTTTTTTTTTCTTTTAAAACTAATCATTGAGTTCTGTGCAAAGGATTTATTATACAAAAATTTATATATTTGTTGAGAGGAGTTGTGGCTACGAGTAATATGAAGACATATTGCAAACTTTGTATGGTAAGTGTTAAATAAAACACGAATTGTTTGCTTTATTCTCAGATGGTCCATATTTGTTATTTATCAAACAATTTGCACGTCAGAATAATAATGTACAAAAGCACAAAGCTTGCTAATATTTCAGTTAATATTGGTTTTACTTTAAGTGTTTTTTTTGCTTCAAATTGTTTTTTACAATGCCAAGATCATTTATATGTTTAGATGTAAATGATTACATAATTTAAATAGTATAATAATGTTTAGACAAGTAATCTGGGGTCGTAGGTTCAGAAGTCAGTTGCGAAAATTTATATTTAATTTGTAATGAAAACAGTATGTGGGAGAAAATAATGGCGTCTGGCGTTGTGAGTATACAAACTTACAAACCCAAGCTACAGATATATATATAGGGGTAAGTAAGTAAAAGAGCGAGTTAAGAATTATTTATGCATTTTTTAATAAAGAAAGGCAAATGAATATATTTAGATACGGAGACACTGAGGGATCGTAAGGGTGAAAGCATCGTGATTTTCTTTTGACTTGATCGATGCTGTCGCCCTCTTGACTTAACTTCACTTGGAAACTTTGGCCCTGCAATTAGCATATGCATTTGCAACAACAAAATTTTATAAACTAGCGTGACCGACAGAGAGTCCCCAAGAACTCTATCGCGAATAGTTGCGAGTGGAGGTGGATCGTTCCTCTGTGGTTCAATATTGATTGTAAACATTTTTATTTTCAGGTTAGCTTGGTGATGCAAATATTACTGGTCAAAAATTCTCTTTCCATTCCCAAATCTGATTTCGTTGATGATCACGATGCAAACAAACTAGAATTCGTCAAACTCCCAAACGATTATCTTCTATCGGACGACAAATCCACTAGTATGAACCTTGACCAAAACTTGGTGAACTCAGACCAAGGTATTAATGATATGGAAGAGATAAACGATGACGATGATGAGGATTACGATGATCCCGGATGATGAAGACGAGATGATGAAGACGGCTTCCAATATTGTGTTCAGGCCGCTGTTTCGTTACAGGAAACAAAATATTCAGAAGAAAAGAGTCTTCCGAGATAGAAAATGGAAACATTTATTCGTCACCAAGTCATGTTATACAAACCCCAAACAATAAACCACCCCCGCAAATTTTGGTGTACAATAAAAAAACAGGAGGGTATTACCCTTTACATCCAAAATACAGTCAGTAATATTTTATAATGTTGATTGGAAATTAAATGTGAAAAGGTACTTATTGATCCTTCGAAATAATTTTTGAAATTCAAAGAAAATTGAAAAAAAGTGTTTTAATACGAATTTCAAAAGACATAGTATTCCGTATCATATTTTGTAATTATTGGTTTTTAGTGTATTATTTAATTTCCAATAAAGCCAAAAAAGTACTTACCACCCCAATGATTTTTTTTAATTAATGAAAAAAAATCCATGCAATCTTATAATATTTGTAAATACTTACTATGTATTTTCAATTAAGCCTAAGCAGCTTGTGCTTGAAAATATGAATCGAGTCGTGTCGAAGTGGGGATTCGAACCGAGGGTCTCTGGACTCAGAGACCGCGACGCTACCACTGGCCACCACCCCCGACATATATAAATATATATAATAAATAAACTATTATGGTACAACCTACTTGAATTTTGTATTTGGTACACTAGAAACCAGAATAATAAATAATGAAAATAATTATTGCCCAACGAATGCTGCACACACACAATAATATTATTATTATTCTATTTTTTCGATCCTACAACATTATCGTTGAAGTGCTGAACATTTGTTTAAAAAAATTCTCATTAATAGGTAAGTACTTAAACCACATCCGGGAGGTAGATTGTTCATTATTTAATCAATTCTGTAAATCCTAATAACATGAATGCATTTATTAAAAATGTGATTTTGAAAATAATATAAAAACATTGACAAAAAAAATATCTCTAATTTTTTAATACTAGTAAAGCTTTCAAATTCGATTTTCGGTGATATCAGTACAATCAAAAGTGATTTTTCTTAAGATTTGGTGTTTTTGTGATCCCCCCCCCCCCTCTGTTCAATGGCCAATGGCCTCCTGGCCCTTTGAGATGGTTAATAAATAAATAATTAATTAAATTACAATTGACATCTCAACATAGACGAGAAGTTTGGAAGGGAATATGGATATCTACGCGTTTACTACCCTGTCATTGGCTGGGTTAAGTCTTCTTGTCTCTGTGGAGATGTCCATTGATTGTAATTATTAGCCCGTAATGGGTGAAATCCAGTTTTTTTCCAACTTTCATCCCTCATCCCTGGGGTAAGTTGTCTCAAACATTGACGTTGTATTTTGAAAAAAAACGACTGAATTTTAACATAACCAATTTTCGACAACGTAAATTGGTTCTCGCATGTACTCTGGACATCACTTTATTATAGTAGCGAGTTATTGTTCGATAAATAATTTATATTATAACCTTTGTCTACGAATGGCACTCATAATTACATAACTAACTAACTAACTAACTAACCATCACGCCATTTCCCCGAAGGGGTAGGCAGAGAGGATAGAACGCCACACCACTCTGTCCTGGCACACTTCTCTTGCTTCCTCCACATTCATACATCTCCTCATGCACGCACGTCGATTATTCCGACTTCTTACATGCCCACTTTCAAGCACTTGTTTTACTTGATCATGCCATGTCTTTCTCGGCCTTCCTCGACTTCTACATCCAGGCACAGTCGCATCATATATTTTTTTAGCCGTTCTTTCATCATCCATTCGCTCTACATGACCGAACCAACGTAAAAGACCTTTCTTAATTTTGTCGATAATGCTTATCTCAGCCTTGCATTCTGCTCTAATTTCAACATTAGTGTATTGGCTCTAATTTCAACATTGGTGTATTGGCACTCTTCCTTATTCCTTTTCTATTCCAAGGCATGGTTTACCGTATAAAATAAGGACAATTACTTAATTTTGGGTTGTAAAATAAAATTTTAAGTCAATATCCTTTGAGATAACTAGCCCCCTCCATAATGAGACAACTAGACCCCTTCTTGATGTTTAAAAAACAAAAATGTTTGCATGCTACACGAGTATATAATACAAATTTAATGATTGTCAACAAAATTAACAGTAAACACGCTGCACAAATATTACTGAGCTAATTAATTTGCGCTTATGGGCAAAAAGATAATACCTTCACAAATTGTAAAAAATATATTTTTTTACACAACAAATGGAATTTTAATATCGGACCGATAAATGTCACATTCTTACTATCAAGATGCCCAAAAGTTTCTGAGGTTGATCACCAGGTGGATCCGATGCAGGCGACAACAAGTTTTAGTTTGTATTGTTTACTGATTCCGAGATTTAATGCTTGAGGCAACGAGGACACTCCTCCCCTAAACTGGGTTAAATTCCCGGAAAGAACAAAAATATAAAAGCGATTTATCTCAAGCCTGGGTATTTGCTGTGTTACCCTCTGGTATTTATTATAATATTTTCCACACCTAACTACCTAATAAACAATAATAATATGATGTAAATAATACAAGTGTTGAGTCAGGGTAAGTAAAATTAGCATAATGTTGATTAAGAATATGGTTTGTGGTTGATGATAACAACTATCAAGGTGAATATTCATAATTTTTTCATTTCTCAAGAATTCGGTTAGTTATCATTTTATATCACTGGATATTTCAGAAATATTTATAATATCCCAATCGCATTATTTATTAAAATAATAACCTTGACCTTTTTACTGTGAAATAAATTGTACATATCAAATATAAAATAATCGAAGCTGTTATAATACTTCTTTTTAGACGTAATAAAAAAACTCAATGTGGGTACTATAGTAAAAGCTAATTTACAGCCCAGCAAATTTTAGGTGTGCGGTGGTTTGAATTTGGAAGGAACACAGAGGTGAGGCGACGGACACAGTAACCCTTGGTATCTACTGTCATCCGGCGAAGGCGTTTCGGCTGGCTGAGCCATATACTACGTATGCCTCCCGAGAGCCGCCACCATGCTTGCCTATTTTACAAGGCATCAGGTTCTCGGCGTCCTGGTCGTCCGCTGTTGACAATTCGTCGGCAGTTTGCGTCAGAGCTGCGGGACGTGGACTTGACTTGGGAGGATGCACGGAAGCTGGCGGCCGATCGCTTGACCTGGAGGCAGATTGTGGATTCCATATGCTCCACATAGGGAGCGGATATGGTATGATGAAAGCGATTCTGAAAGTTGATAATATCGTAGATACTCGTAAATGCTTTCACATATGTAAGATAAATACGTAACGAAAATTTTTGCATACTTATCCATGACGAGTTAACACGAATTATTATTTATAATATATAATTAGTCGAGTAAATAAGGTTTAGATTTCATTAAAGATACTTTGCTAAATTGGTTTTTATATGATAGTGTTGCTATTTTAATTCATCGTGATTTCGTATTTTTATGAGAGCTGGATCCTGAGAAATTACCTAAATTTTCTATTTTACGGTAAACAAAAAATTATCTTATGGTGATGATAAATCAATATTTATATCCAAGGACACAATTTACAATAAATTATGGTACACAAGAAATCCCTAGTTAAAGGTATACGTGCATAAATTGAGAAAATCGCACGTGCGATCAATGGGAGATTTGAAATATTCAATATTTAGCGTATATTTTTTTCCGAGGATTGTTATTAATATAGTTAAATAATTTTAAAATAAGCCATTATGTACAAAATCACCAGTTCTCCATTTTTCACCCTTAAAAATTTAATTTTATTGTTTGTTGGCAAATCGGGGATAATTGTCAATAATGTTTTCCAAGTATTTATTTTTATTTTATTTTTTATTTATTAATTAAATAATGTAACATAATAAACTTAAATCTAGATCAAGCCAAACAAGTGTTCACTTGTTTTTCGACGTGTTTCTTCTAGTTTAAATAACACTTGTTCACTTGTTGTATTATTATATACGTAAAATTTAGTTTAAGTTGTATAATATAAAAATTAGTGAAATAAAACCTTTTTATGCGAGTTAAATAATGTAGTAGTCAAAAGTGTGGTATATTAAATAAGTGAACTTTTATCTCACACTCACTTACACTTTGAAATCAACAATCAATCAATGTTTTAACATTGTCCCCTGAAGTGCAATTAATGCAACCTACTCCAGACAAACATAATTTATATTGACCTGTCTAAATATATATTTCTACCAATAAGAGTTTTAAAAGTAAAGCTAATTCAAAGTTTTACTGGCTATCCGATATTAAATTAGATATTTCTTATTCTACTCTCATGTCCCGGATAACTTCAAGGTATAGTGAAATACATAAATTACCGAGGTTTATAAATGCTTTTACTCGGCCTAGTGCTGAAGTGTAAGATTGATCATCTTGCCTTCATGGGTGATTAAGATACACTGCACCTCCTGTACCAATCTGTCTGGTGTACCAATGCACCATTAGGTGCGGATAAAGGAAAAGAATTAAGAACGGATGTTTTTCTAGAGAAAGGTACTAAAAGAAAAGTACTGAAAAAAAATGATAAAATACCAAAAATAGACATATATTTCATTTTATATCCCTACAGAGATGAGGTAGAATTCTTTCAAATTCAGGAATATGCATAGATGGATCTATTAACGCGCTGGTGAATGATTCTCGATTCGTAACATATATACAAAATCAAAAATGTTACCTGGTGTGGATATTCGCTAATGAGCGGAATGGGTAATGTTGTAGTACGTAAAGTGGCCACTTAACCCAGCCAATGACAGGTCATAAGCCCTCTAAACGCTCGAATATTTATATTCCTAAATTTGAAAGAATTCTACCTCATCTCTGTAGGGATATAAAATGAAATATATACCTACTCCCGTCTTGGGATAAATCCAGATTTGTGTATTTGAACACGCCCAAAATGTTGTAAAAAATAGACATATTAAATATTCCTCAATAGAATACATTTTACATGTTATCAGCTTTTAAAACGGACAGGCTAATTATGTAAGCTGCTAATAACTTGTGCATCCAGTTTAAATGAAAACCATCTCCATGCAGTTAGGTGTCCTGCTTGAAATGTCCTGTTATTTCTTGTCCTACTTTTAGAAAATCCGTTTCTCTTCATTTTCATAAAACGACAAGACGATGATCTGAGGAGACATTCTTCTTAAAAGACCGCTGAGATTCAGTTCAGAAATAAATAAAAATAGGAAAATGGAGTTTTTTACAGACAACAAAGTGTTTAGTTGTCATTTTGACGTTTAACTCGATAGCGTTAATATCTGCTTTACCAAAATATAATGCGGGAAACGCTACATATTCTTTTGAATTCGCGAATACCGAAAATGTAACTGATCATTCGCTCACAAATATAACAAGTCAGAAACTAATAGAATTATATGATAATGACCGTGAAACAGTGACTCTGGACACGTCTGAGATCAAGGATCAAGATGTAGCCAACTTTGAAGAAATAATAAACACAAATGATGACGTTCTCATCCAAGACTCAATCCCCGATTTTGATGAATCGGATTTAGTGGATGCAGTGAAAGCTGATTACTACGATGATGGTGAAACATTTGCTGATGAAATACTACAAGCCGCTGATAGCAGTATCGTTTTTACACCATCACTGATATTCAAAAGAAAGCAAGCCATTAAGAGAAAGTTGAGAAGAAACCAAACCCTAACTGGTTCTGTACCAATATCGAGACCTATCGGTACAAGGCCAATTTATGTGTATTATTATTATCCATATTACCCACTTTATTATCGCAGGTACTATAATAATTATTATAAAAGATTAGGTAAATAATAAATGCGGACATGAATAAAACTTTACGATGATTAATAGGAGTTTGTTTTATTTATTAGATAATATATAATATGTACCTTAATACCTAATTCGTACTTTATTTTGAACTCCATGAGCAATGCAACATAAACCATAAGATCATCTTCTAACTTGGTGAACCAATGAAGTGCTCTATGCACCATTAGATACAGATAGGGGAAAGTACAAAGTAGAGGTAGTATTTTAACATTATCTTCATCACCATCCCTTTATTTTTGCTGAGATATTCAGAAAAATAACATTTGGAAAATCAGATCAGATCTATTGAGAATTCGTTTTCACAATGTAAATATTTTTCACAAGAATTTCATATTGCTCAGATTAGTACAATGCATGCATATAATAGATTTTTAAGCATCTATTGGTCGCTGTTGTAATATTACTTTGATAGATAATGATTATTATTAGTAATAATTAGGTATATAACTTTTCTTTATAATCATTTTAATCGTATTTTTAATTCATATTGTCTACTTGTTGAAAAAATATCATTTTCATATAATATTATCATGTTACATGTTAAGACTGTATTAATTGAGTACTTACTACGATTTCAACAGGTTGATAAAAATGCAAACAAAATATATTTAGAGGATTTTTTATTTTTTAAATATTTTTTGTACAAATAATTACCAATATTCATAAATAAATAAAACTGTTGTACATTATATTAATATATAAGACACATAAATAAGCTTCATCAAAAATAGAACATTAACACATAACTAAAGTCTGAAAAGCTTGAAACTAGGAAGCAATGAAGATTTCAACATTATGTACACTTTCCTATAGCAGCCTATTTAAAATTTATATCTTATTTTAAAATAAATATGGCCGTAGACAGATTAAAGGAAACAAGATGGAAGATTAGCAGGATTACACGCCGTAACATTTAGCCAAGGAAAGCGGGAAGAACTCTGATGCGCCTGTTCCTGCCTTCCAGAGAACTCTCTTCACCAAAAGCAGATTGGTCCTGGTCCCCAAGAGCTGGGAGAAGTTGACCATGGAGTACCGAAGCAGTGTCTCTGGTCTTCACAGCGTGAACAGCGGGAATCTGGTGACTTGGGACATCGATATTTACACTCCCCTTTTGTCTATTGTTTAAAGGAGTCTCCGGCTTTGTGTTGACAAAGGGCTTGGCTGATTCTGGAGCCAGCTTTGCTGGTGCTGGAGAAACCTTTTGTTGCACTTTATGGTCCTCTATGCGGTGAGTTTCTTCAGATACCGGGGCCGCAGAAGCAACCAGGAGCGTTGTTACCAAAACGAACACGATCGAAGAATACATTTTTAACGTATATTTTTTAAAGTTCACAAAATTCAACAAAAAAACCAAGATTACTAGTAGTTTGATACTCTTTACGCCTTGTTCTAAGGTATTTGTGCCGACTGAAGATAATTCTTTGTATTTATACATCTTCCATTGATTGCTTAGTGAATTAAGCAGAGTTCACCTCGTTGTAAGTCAGGTGATGAAGATTTACTTTGGCAAATTGAATTGACAAGTTGATCATGGATTGGAGGTGTGTTCCGGAGCTACGTGGGTGGGAACAGCAGAGTTCAAAAACATTTCTCAATAATATTTACCAATCAATTCATTTACTTCTTTGTTCTCCGAATTATGGTCCCCCAAAATTCATTCGCTCTCGTGAAAATGATCAACATGTTTTTTGGAAATTATGGAATTATGATGCATTGATTTTTATGTAAATTTGACGGAACAACGTTATACTTGTACACATATTTACATATTTATATCTCTATGCAACGAATAGAAAATTAATTACATTTCTTACGTAAATGCAAATAATTTGGCTGGCTGGTTGCCTTCATCATCATCATACCATATCCGCTCCCTATGTGGAGCATATGGAATCCACAAACTGCCTCCAGGCCAAGCGATCGGCCGCCAGCTCCCTCGCATCCTCCCAAGTCAAGTCCACGTCCCGCAGCTCTGACGCAAACTGCCGGCGAATTGTCAACAGTGGACGTCCAGGACGCTGAGAACCTGATGCCTCGTAAAATAGGCAAGCATGGTTAAGGCTCTCGGGAGGCATACGTAGTATATGGCCTAGCCAGCCGAAACGCATGGTTGCCTTAGGTCATAATATATATTAGGGATGTCTTACAAGAACCTTTTATGAGGTTTCTGGAATCGTTTACATCAGAACATCTGGACGTGACTTCATAATATATATTGGGAATGTCTTACAAGAACCTTTTTGAGGTTTCTGGAATCGTTTACATCAGAACATCTGGACGTGACTTGAGAAGAAGCACGGGAGCTGTCGGCTAATCGCTTAGGGCGGATGCACATAATATGCTTGACAACGGAAGCGGACACATATATATATACATATATTATTTAACCACCTCAACAGGCCAGTTACAGAGGAGAACAACGTCATAAACACCCAGGCTTGAGAAAAATCACCTTTTTTATTTTTGTGTTCTCACCGGGAATCGAACCCGGAACCTCCGTATCGTGAGTTCACCGTCTTAGCCATAACGCCACGGAGGCCGTATAAATAAACTAAAAATCATGATCATATTTTTAGAAACGATGATTAAATACAAAATGCACTAAAAATTCATAGCATCCTTATGTAAACTTAAAATACTTTAAATTGGTCCGTGCCGTATTAATTGATGATACATGGACGTCCGCTGTTGACAATCCTTCTGACGCTGCAGGACATGGACCTGACCTGAGATGATGCGCGAGAGCTGGCGGCCAATCGCTTGGCTTAGAGGCAAATTGTGGAATCCATACGCTCCAAGTGGCGAGCGGATATAATATGATTTATGATGAAAAATTAATTTACTAACGCTGGCCCTAAGGTGAATTAATTGTAGCCTTGAGTAATCCCCACTCATTGGCCTCCATAAGAATGCTTAGCCCCATACTAAAAATGCTTGTTTATTTTTTTTAATAATATAAATATAATATTAAATTTAAAAAATATATTTTTGACATTCCCTAGACCAGTATAATTTTATGGTATAACACTTTTGATACCATTATTTGCACAAAATATCACGATTTTCGGTGCCATGCGCCATGGCGCATAACGTAGTATTTCTAACTAACTTGGTATGCAAAGCATGTTTTCGATGAGAGAATTCGTGACATAGTTGACTGCGCAAAACAAACAACAAAATTAATAGGCGTTGTCGCCAAAAATGCCCTGATTCATCTACCAAAAAAGGAAATAAACAACATTTTCTTGGAAGCAGAGGTAAATAAGCCACAGGACCTCATTTTAAGGCAGTAGAAAAACGTGATCATGGACCCGTCTGCAGAATTTGTAGACATATGAAGAAGACTAATGAAGAAAGCAAACTGAAAAGTTGCCGGAGAACTAATAAGAAAAGTCCATTGTAAATTGAAGAAGCGTGCGAGTTAATCATTCTGTTTTGAACCAACAAAACCTGCATGAGTTTTCAGGACCATGCAAACAATCTCTCAAAATTCACGTCTGAGATGTTCAAGTGTTGGTTTGGCTATTTGTCCTTGTATTGGAGGATGTTTTTCGAATGTGTCAACATATTTGAGTGGGAAATAAAACTTTTCAGGAACTTCTCTGCTATATAAGAGAACTCGTATATTACCATCTTCAAATATACTCACAGCTGCCTCGGCGTTACGAGATTAATTAAATAATTTCGGGAATTTCAAAAGTGAAAGTGAAGTTAAGAATTTGAATATTGACTGATATATTTCGTAATATTTAAGATGGATTACTCGATTATATTTCTGTTCACTTGCTTACTGGAAATGTCTCTTCAATTACCCGCAGTGCCGTTAAACACATTTCAAGAAAACCAAGATGTTGAACTCCGACTAATATTCTTAACCAAATTAAATTCGGACGCGTCTCCGTTACAAAACAAAGACTTCAACATCGTTTCAAATCCAAATGCAATCCAGCTGGATACAGAAGAGGATTTACTACAAGAAGATTCAATCAATTCAAATAGATTGGATTTAAAGAAGGATCATAAAGATTACGGAAGATATATACATATAGGATTATTTGACGGAAGTGAAAGCTTAGATAGCAGAGATGTGGCTGATCATCATATTGATAAAAGACAAGCGGAGGAAATGGAAGGATTAGATTACGATAATGATGTATTAAGTGACGTGGAAACCATCTACAACCCTTACTACACGTATTTTATTGGAAGAAAAAGGATCAGGCCGTCTCCATTAGTACATGTATAAGTTGTTGCCTATCATTCCTGGTAGTGGATCACCGGGAGTTAAAATACGGAGGAAGTTTCTCCTAAACTGGGTACGACAAGAGATCGCAGTTAGAAGAGACAGCGTGGAATCGTTACGTAATTGAATATTATGCAAGGCGATGAAGAATATAGGAGCATGGAGCGTTGAGAGCTTGGGAAATGGAGAAAATTCAAAATGTTTATGTGACTGAAAACAAAATATCGTTGATATTGGGTGACATTCAAAAATTAGGAATATAAAATATGTGGTTACGTCATCGACATTATACATGAAAAATTATCTGAACTTTTTGTAATTAACGTTGAGGCCTCCGTAACGTAATGGCTGAACTCACAATACGGAGGTTCCGGGATCGATTCCCGGTGAGAACACAAAAAAAAAGGTGATTTTTCTCAAGCCTGGGTGTTTGTGATGTTGACCCCCTCTGTAATTGGGCCCCGTGGCCTGTTGAGGTGAGTAAGAATATAAAAATAACAATAAAAACTCAAAATAATAATATACCATCGTTCTTCATCTAAGAGGATAACATTGTAACTCGGTGTAATCCATAATATACATATATGTACATATTTTATGTTGTAACTGATTGATTGCTATTTTATTGTTACTCAATATGAAATCATTTGAATCTTGTATGTACATACATAGCATATCAAAAATGTAAGATTGGATAATTGTTTTTTAACGTCCTTTTTTGGTGCCAGGCTTCTAAAAAGCCATTCCACTCACTGAATTAATATAATTCAATAAATACTTATTTCACAGCTGATACCTTGGATTGGCACAGAAGAGTAAGACAGCCTTCAATCTTGCCTTCAAGAAATAAATGATTAAGATACATTTTATGAACCAATGCAGTGCCCTATGCATTTTTGGGTGAAGATGGGGAAAGGGGAAAGGAAATTAATTACAACTTACCGATTAAATAATATTAAAAATTGCTTTCAATTAAAAAGGTTCATAATAATTTATCCATATCACTTCTCTCCGAGTCTGTTTATAACAATAATGTGTATAATTATTGCTATTACTTCTGAATGATTTATAAAGTGTTATTTTTGTGAGAAATCACCTCAAGAGCGCTGTACAATAACGAGGGTAGAACACGTCTTGCAGATAAAAGCGAATGGACGGTTGCGATTTTTTTTTTCTAGTTCCTACAGTTTTAACAGATTTTAATACAAGACATGATATAAAATTTAAAAAAAGTTAATTTACATACATACATAGATATTAAACTAACAAACCACATCACGCCATTTCCCCGTAGGGGTAGGCAGAGAGGATAGAACGCCATACCACTCTGTCCTGACATACTTCCTTTGCTTCCTCTACATTCATACATCTTCTCATGCACATACGCCGATTATTCCGACTTTTCACATGACCACTTTCAAGTACTTGTCGTACTTAGTCATGCCATGTCTTTCTCGGCCTTCCGCGGCTTCTACGCAGGCACACTTGCATTTAAACTTCTTTTAGCCGTTCTTTCATCACTCATTCGCTCCACATGACCAAACCATCGTAAAAGCCCTTTCTTAATTCTGTCGATAATGTTTATCGATTATTGATTATTTCATTATTTTCATTATTCCATATCCGCTCCCTATGTGGAGCATATGGAATCCACAAACTGCCTCCAGGCCAAGCGATCGGCCGCCAGCTCCCGCGCATCCTCCCAAGTCAAGTCCACGTCCCGCAGCTCTGACGCCAACTGCCGACGAATTGTTAACAGTGGACGACCGGGACGCCGAGAACCTGATGCCTTATAAAATAGGCAAGCATGGTTAAGGCTCTCGGGAGGCATACGTAGTATATGGCCGAGCCAGTCGAAACGCCTTCGCCGGATGACAGTAGATACCAAGGATTGCTGTGTCCGTTGCCTCACCTCTGATTATAATGATTATATTATAATGATGGATTATGTGTAAACGAATATAACAGAACTATCTCGAAGGCCCAGAACACACGGTGAAATGAAAAAACATGTGTGCAGTTCACACCAGGTAGAAGTGAAACCTTAATAAAACTAAGCTGAGAGAGAATGAGATAAATGCAGTATCAGGAGTGGGATAAAGTAGTGGGATAATAGTGAGTAAATATTGGTACCCAGTTGATAATTTTTTTTCATTTTATTATTCATGATCCATGTCTTCAATTTCTACAAGTGATAGAGCGGCTTATGATAACTAAAGTATGAGATTTGTGAGTTTTTGTTTCGATTTTATCAATATATCTTTGAAATACCGCGTTAATTACTGTTTTTGATCGCGTTGTCGATTCGGTGCGACTACTGCACATTTTTTAATTGAATTTGTTGTCAAGGAATTCAATCAAAGACAGCGCTGTATCCAGTGCAAAATTTACATTAAAATCGTCAGTTAAAATCATTGGAATTTTATCGTAATCTTCATAAAGGATCCGCGATACTTCTGGTGTGTATTTCCGTAAAATTTTATCTTGTTTATTCATGTTTTCGAAGTCATAGCTTCATTATTTGGAACCAAATATGGAATTGATTAATTCCATTCTGCATTACTCAGAAGTAGAAATGGAATTAATATATTCCCTTTTACATTACTCGTAATCATAAGTGGAATCAATTCATTATTTACTGCATAGAAGGCGACCAATTTGTAATGAGTTCTGAATAGATTCTCCTGGAACCAATTCTATTTTTCACAACTGGGCAGGCGCACACACATACATTACAAACTTACTACATGCATGCGCACAACGCTTGGTAGACAAGAGTGTGGAGGTTACGAAGCACCGCACAAAGAGAAGACGAAGATAATAGGAAACGCTATACAACTGTGTTCTATCTCATTCTCTCGCAGGCTAAATCCCATAGATTTATATGTTTGTTCTTTTTAGTGTCGCTTTTTCGTTTCATAGAGTTTCAAATCACTCCCAACGATTCTAAAGAAGTTTTCACTTCACACAATCGTCTCCAAATACGATGTAGATTCACCAGTTTTCGGGTTGTGCTACTAGTTTTCTTTATGGGTAGTTTTAATTTGACTAAATACATGATATTTGATAACAATTTGAAAAAAAAGGTCAAATAAATAAAAAAAATCTACAAAATCGACACCAAATATTATGTAGATTCACTGGTTTCTCGCTTGTACATCTAGTTTTGTTACACCATGTTTTATCAATTTATTATTAAATTTGTCACAATTGCGGTTAACTTAACTTTAAGTTACTTTAACAGTTATAATATTTAACACGCAATTTGTTGAACCAAAATTAACCTTCATATCTATTGAGGAATGGGCATTGGGCGTGATCACACTAATAATTAGAATACCATCTACAAATATGTGCGGAACGATTTAGTATTTTGGAATGCAGTTATGCGTCCTTGTGTTATGATAAACCGCTAAATCAACAAATCTCCACCGCATTTTCCGGAAAAACAAACAAGATTTTATTATAAGAAGATATTTGGAAAATAGGAGCTTAGTCAAATCACGTAATGTCATAAGGCAGACGTAAAAATCAATAAAAACAGAAATAAATTAATCAGTTTTGTAAATAATTACACTACAATGGTAATGGGTTTAAATAATTACTGCTATTACTACTCTCCCTTATCCGCACCCAACGATACGTAGCATCGGTACACCAAGTGCAGTGTATATTGATTATCTTACCATCTGCACAATATATTATTTGAATAATATTAACATTTTTAATCTTACAGTAGTATCATAGTAGTTGCGTAGTTAAAAACTAACCTCGATAAGTTCAACTTTCGTCAACCGTTAATGATTAATTTATTTTTATTTTTGTTTGTACATTTTCATGAAACAATGGTCTATTTAAAAAGAAAGAAAAAAAAATCCAAATAAATATGTGCCTAGTACATATAACAGAATTTATGTGCCAAAGATATTTTTAAAAATTATACTACATCATGATATCATTCGTTTACATTTTATACATTATACATTTTTTTGTTTTACAGGTATCTAAAGCATGTTGCATAATCTTTCAGTTATTTTTGTTGACATCTGTTGTTTTTACTTTCAATGCCGTGGACAAAAACAATTCAACATCATCTGCTAAAAGTTCAACTAGTTTTCCTGAAACCAAATTGTACGATTCTGTTAATACAAAAAACAAGACGGATACTTCGGCGAATCTGTTTACGAATAATCGTACGAATTCTAATTCAGAGGAACATAATACGCAAATGGTTGATGAAATAATGCAGGCAGAGGAACATTACGTGTTTAGACCATTGTTTGCGTATAGACAGTTGAAGAAAAGGGAAAAAGAAAGAGAAGACAGGAGAAGAAATAACGCTAAACAAGTCCCCGTTGTTGTGGAAACTGTCGGCTTATATTATCCGTTTACAATATTTTATTTCAATTAATGCTAAATGCAACTTGTTTGTTTGTGTATCGTTTCATGTTTTACTTCGATATTTATTTTATAAAAAATAAAGTGTTTTAATGTTTTATTTCATTTTAATACCTTCTATTTTGAGTAATAATAACATTTGAATGCAACGAACTCCTCCTCCGAAAAAAAATATCACGAATATGAAGAGCTCATGGTAAATGTACATCTATCTCTATCATGTCTAGATAAATATGAAATGTTTTTTGATTGCTCAAAATGTGCTCGGAGCATAAAATTGTATCTGAATTAAAAAAAAACACATATGTGCAATTTGTTTCAATTGGATAGTTAATAAGCGAGATACGATCATTTAAAGTTTGGGTTTTGTAAAAATTGATATACAATACAATACGAAAATTCGATTTATAATAAAACGAGACTTATTAAAAGAGGCATATTTTTTTCTGCTTTATTTCTCTGAATCTACAAAATTATGTTTAAAATACGAAAATTAAACAGTATTTTTTACAACATAATATACTTCACTCGGTATTTTTCCTCTAAATTCCAATGTAATACATTGGTCTGCAAAAAAATATTTTTATCAATAAGGATTACTTTTATTAGTTAAGATTTTAGAATAAAAATTCACCGGCTTCTAATTATTATAAACGGATCTACCTACCACATTTTATCACTATTAGTTTTGAGTTCATTCTGACAGGATTGTGATTCCTCCAAGATTCTAAACTATTCCATAGATAAGCAATATACTGCATTCGTACGTACACGATTGCTATGCGTTTTGCCTATCTCTTAAAACAAGGAGTAAATCGGAATTTAATTGTAAAGATTCTGTTAGTCAACCAATAATCAGCAAAGAAAACAGTTTTCTGAGGCCTCATGGCTTGTTACTAATAGTACTAGTACCTACCAGACCTTAAAAGAAGCTAAAATTGTTTTACAATAACGTACATTAGTACTAATTTGCCTAATCAAGTAAATGACATAATTCAAGTGGAGGAGTATATAAATAGGCATGTACAAAATGTCCAATTAACGTGTGGTCGAAATTCACACTTCACTTATATACTCTGGAGGCTGTATATAAAATAAGAAAAAACAGTTTGTTTGGTTTATTCTGCTTAAAGTTTACATTAAGAAGGCTGTTATGGTTCTTTAAATAATTACAGTTAATATTAACACAGATACTTCAGATATGGTAAGCTCATCATGGATAATATGTAGGTATTGTATTTTACATATACAGAAAAACATTATTGTTACATTTTTTATTATATTTCTAGGCGTCAATTGATTTTTGGCGAAATTTTCCTGTATTCTTTATTACGTCAATTATAATTGTGAGTAATTCGGCTGAAGAATTTCGAAGTGTAGAAGAATACAGCAAACCTGTGATTTCTATAAACACCACATTTACTGAAACAATAAAAATAACAAAAATGGACGGTGACATTTCAAGTGATTTTCAAATAAATCTCGATACTCGGAATACAACAAAAAGCAGCCAAATTGACGGAGATAAGGAAGAGATTCTAATCACAGCAGAAGACAGTATTGTATTTCGTCCACTATTTGCTTACAGACAACTTCAACAAAGAAGACTCCGAGGTGATAAAGTCAGGCGCTACTGGCTTAAAAGAAGAAAATATCATTATTATTTTGTCTTCTAAAGTAGCTAAAAACAAAATTCCCACAAAACTCTGTTTTTATGTAAACTTAATATAGCACGAAATAAAACATTTTAATTAAATATATTTTATTTACTCAATGAATTTTACAAGTCTCAAAAAAAATAATTTAAGCTAGTATATTTTATGTTTCATAATTTTTGCAGCGGTATTATAAATACCTGAATATTTGCAGTATAATAATTTGTCACTAATCCGGAAGCAAAACAACACAATTAATTATTTTTAGGTGTGTAATAAATGTTGTTTTTTTTAATAATGTCAATCTTTGTTCCCAAATGCAGTGTTTTAGAACTTATAACTGAATACCCATATGTACTGATATTCATATGTGTGCGCTGTTTAAGTCAGCACAAAACTAACTATGGTTTTCATGCCCATTGTCTCGATTGTGTCGTATTGTAAACTCAAGACGGGATCTGGACTTCTTCGGTGTAAGTCTTTCAAGATTTAAACATTCACTGAAGTAGACCCGATCCTGGCTTCTTAGCTTCTCCAATTTTATTTATAACTTATTTTTACTGCTTTTTATCCTCATTATGCCTATCTATGTATTTAAAATTGTTTTTTTTTTCCGTAAATAAATAAATTTAGAAAATATTTACATTTATTTTTCTGGTAAACACTATTGACCTTCCATCTCACTTTTGTACTGACTGTACTGTTTTTTGTACTGTCTCTTCATTTTATATTTTGAGTTTTGTTGTTTTTTTTTGGGCCAGCGACGTAATGACTATAATCTTTTGTAACCATAAATCTGAAATCACACTCACTTAAAATATGGCAGAGACCTTGCCAACTCACGTATGCAGAGGTGTAAATTGATGCAGTAAACTGCGTATAAACCACTATCTCATCGTAAGACTGTCATTCAACAGTGTTAATCATTATAATTGTTAGAATCAATAATTAAATTAGATGTCTGTTGCTTGAAGCGAGTAAATTAATGAGGGATATGTAACCGCCGAATACTCAATGAATAACTAAACTTCGTCTGAAAATTCTCAGTGTAAACAAGACAATGTGCATTTCATTCCGATTAATCATTAATTGTTCGAATACATGGGAAAATTATTTTGACTTGGAGAAAAATAAAAATAAATTAGTCAGGTGCAAGCATTGCAAACTTTTTCCTCAACCACCTCACCAGGCCAAGAGATCCAATAACAGAGGAGAACATTACAACTTTTGATTTTTATTATGTCACTGGGATTCGAACCCGGAAGCGTCTGAGTTATTGCGCTGCGAGTTATCTTAAATACTTTTTAGAATAAATATTAAATTTATACGTTTTAGGGTCAAATGAACATTTTCTTTATATTAAACCTTTATTTTCAAATGAATAAATTTATTGCTTTATTTTAAAAAAATACATAATTGGATATCAATATAGTAATAATAAATGTGTTACTCATCTTAATTCATGAAATTAAAATTTTTACTCACAATAAATCAATTATTTTCGTAGAAACCAAAATATTTTGAAATCAATAATATTGTGTTGTTTTTATACGATTTTTTAAATTACCTATTGCATAGATACAACAAAAAGTGTTAATTAATTCCTTATTCTTCTTCGCTGCCCAATTTGTGATCTGTATCTAAACAAAGGTTTGTAAACAATGCTACTTTCAGCAACTTCCAGATCCGCGATTTCCTTTCGTTTATTTATTATGTAAGTTATTTCCCCATCATCTTCATTCCTAAAATCAATATCCTCAATTCCTTCATCAGCCGATCTCTTGTTTTTGGCGGAAACAACACCTTTGAGAGGGAGCTGAGATTCATAAATTTGGGCATTAGGGATTGCTGAAGATTCCTTTGATCGAGTTAATCTGCTATTGGTAGATCTCCGTCTTCTTTGGTGTAACGGAAATAAAACGTCATCTCCTATTACGAAATCTGTCTCCTTGTTTAAAGCTTGTCTCTTTTTCCTATGAGAGAGTTCATTAATATTATTTTTGGCATCTCGCTTTCTAAGCACGGGATCAGGGTCGAAATATTGTGTGATCGGAACATCATCACGATGATGCTGTTCATATTCTTCTGATGAAGATGATGAAATACGTGGTTCTCTCTTAGATCTCAGTCCATTTTTCACTGACAGCTGAGGCACAGTTTCATTTACAGTACTAATTTCTCCATTGGTTTTGAGTGATGGCACATCTCTTTTCACTTGTAAGAATACCTCTTCAGATGATGAAGATTCATCATACTCGCTTTCTGGTGAGTCGTCAAAGGAATCGACAACAATAGAAGAAATATCCACTACATCAGTAAATTGTGGTCGTTGTTCAGATAATTGTATCAATTGCATAATGTTACAGATTGATAAAACCACAATCCATTTCTGTAAAAAATATTTGGATACTTTTAAACACATTTTAGGTTTGTTGGTATGTTACTTACTGTGATGAAAAAATAAGCAATTTAAGTTATTATTTTCATTCAAATTGAATTTTTGTGATAACAAATATGGATGTACAGTTTTATTATAACCAGTTTATTAATAAAGAGATTTTTTTTTACTTTTTTAGTGTTCTTTATTAAGAAAATAAAACATAACTTTAGAAAAACAAAAATAATGCCGAAAATTAATAA
This sequence comes from Micrasema minimum, assembly GCA_022494985.1. Classification (NCBI taxonomy): domain Eukaryota; kingdom Metazoa; phylum Arthropoda; class Insecta; order Trichoptera; family Brachycentridae; genus Micrasema; species Micrasema minimum. Next base: position 32,788 of record JAGVSP010000675.1, read on the forward strand.
AAGATTCCACTGACACAAGGTAAAAATTGTCGATAAAACACAGCAAAATTTTATATACAGGGTGTCGTCTGATTTTCGACGTAACAAGCGGAAAACGAGTTTTATTTAATTTCAATTTTCGAGAAAATTGAGCATGAAGTGGATTTTTTTTGCAAATTGATATCAAATATCATGTGTATGGTCAAATTAATACTATCGATAAAGAAAACAAATTTTTAAAAAATGCGTTTTTAATAAGAATTTGAGCAATTTTACTTAATCTGCCATACTTTTGTGAGAAGAAAAAAAATTTTTCAAGCTCAGATTAAAAAGTCATATTACACAATCGTCTGCAAATACGATGTAGATTCACCAGTTTTCGGGCTGTACATCGAGTTTTGTTACACCCTGTATAAAAATATATATTTATTTCAATCAAATTTTCCATCCGTGACAACCCATTATATTGGACATAAATAATATTAAATATATATTTTTTTGCTTAGTAAATTCGATTTGTTTTTATTGTCCATGTAAGTTAACTCTGTTGCTCATTTGAAATCGTTGTAACCCGGTTTGTTTATCGGTTGAAACAAATAATATCCAACTCTAATAAGCACTATGAATGTTCCACTGATATATATATAAATATATATATATACATGGATATATGTCCCATATCGTGTATGCAACCGCAGTATGTCGAAGCCACCACTCATGCGAAAATGCTTTTTTATTATTTTTTCATTAGATTGGTCCTACACACCATCCAGCCAAAATTTTATAACCCAGTAAAGTCGTATAATTTTTATTTTTCCGATTGACATGTCGCATGCTTAATGGAATACTGACTTAACCAAAAATCACAATTTTTGGGATATCGCAAAAGAAGGTCTTGTTATGAGGAAACATCCTACTTATTGACGCAAAAAAATAATACTTATTAATAATTCATCTTAATTGCTTGTATTTTTGACGTTTGATTAAGTATTCATTAGATGATGGCGCTCACATAAGCCTGTCTCTGTACGTAAAACTCAATTCTGACCTATTGCTACATAAAATGGGATGATAGTATTTAAAAAAATAACTTGGCAATGCTGAATATTTATTATGCACGTTGCAATTTTAGAATGAAAAACTGGCGTAATTCATCTTTATATAGGGTGGTGCTAAAATATAATCACGGATTAGTTCCAAAACAGTGTCATAATTTTACATAACACTTCTGTTTACAAATTAACATACTATTGCTTTTTATTAATATAAATACGCAAGTCTCCATTTATCACAATTATATTAATAAAAATATTTCATCTTATATCCCCTACAGAGATGAGGAAGAATTTTTTTTCAAATTCAGGGAATAATGGATATTCGAGCGTTTTAGGGCTTATGACCTGTCATTGGCTGGGTTACATTCCCCCATTCCGCTTATTAAGCGAATATCCACGTGTAAACATTTTTTATTTTGTATATGTTACGCATCGAAAAACCATTCACCAGCGCGTAATAGCTCCATCTATGCATTGATATTGAAGTTAAGTATTTATTAGCAAATTACTTCATTTTTGTAATTGAGACTCTGACCGAGTTTTATTAATTACTAGTAATCGCCCTGCAGATGACTGCAATTTTTGTTAACTCTATATTTAGACCAGGAATTTTAATACAAACATTTTAGGTGTGTTCAAATTACTTATACACAAATCTGGATTTTATCCAAAGAAGGATTATAAAATGAAATATATACCTACTCCCGTCTTGGGATAAAATCCAGATTTTGGTGACACATTGAACACCCTAATATGTTGAACCCAAAACCTGATTCTCTGAATAAAATGTATCATTAGTTATAAAAGTCCATGAAATGTTTGTACTATTTTGAATCTCAATATTAACTACTGCTCCCTCATTAGTTCTGCGTGGCATATTTGAAAACAGCCCTTTAGAAATGTCCATTTAAGAAATGTTTAAATGAAACTTTGATCTCAAATCATTAATAATTTGAAAGCATTGAACGTTATTTACTTGCTCCCTCTTTCTACAATCTTGATCGTTACATAAGGCAAGATTATCATTACGCTTTTGATAAGAAATATTTTTATGTGAAAATCACATTCAAAAAAGCCGATTATCCGAATCGACAAGCGATCTCACTATCCACTATTAGGTACACCACAAGGTGATCCAAATCTTATTTTAATATACATACATATCAATATGTATTGATATTCACCAAAAACATTAATATTTTTCTGCAATTTTATATATTGATAAAAAAAACAATTTATGTATCTACTTAGCCATTACACCACTGAGGCAGCCATCTTTTCTTAACCAACAATCAATGGCTGGCTACCCTATAGGTCATAGGGTCAATGAAAACTTGAAGACCATATATTTAAAAATATAAAAAATTAAAAAAAAATAAATAAAAATAAAATATATATTTTATCAATCTATAGTTTAAATATAAAGCATCATAAATAACTCCCCATATTTAAACAATAAAAATAACTGCCAACTTATCAATAATAGTATAACGAGTTGAAAAAATCAACTCGCGGTCAATTTTTGTATTGACCGCGAGTTTCTGTAGGTATCCCATACAAACAGTGAATATGTCAAATTTCTTATCTCCAATCTCAGTATCAAAAAATAAAACGCATAGGGCATTTGACGCGCGTGAGATCAGGCTATACTTGCATCACACTAAGCGATACATATCCGTTATTCTGCGTTAGAAGACATCTACATCAAATAATACGCTTACGTGTCATCTCTATATGCTGGGATAGAACTTCTTTAGCGGAAACATACCTTATTTGTGTCTGGCTTTTGTTGGCATAGCGGTATAAGATTTTTTTTACGAGTTATTAACCCTATAGTGTCTTTAGATAAGTTAAGTTAACTGGGAGTAATTGTATAAAAATGTATAGTTAACATTTTCTTTATTTGTTAATATAAATTCGACAACACAATAGACTGAAATTAATCAGTGAAATTTTTAAAAGAAATAGCATCAAAAAAGAGTTCAAATAATAACATTGGGATGACCATATTAGTCTTGAATAAAGTGCAAATAACGAAAGAAAAAAACAAAGATTTAAAAATATTTTTTAATACTAAAAGTTACGATTTAAGGACAGAAAAATTGATTTCATTTACAAAAAGTATTTAATAAAGTCTTGTAAATAGTGTGAATATATGTATCAGTATCTCCATTTGAGTTAAACCAAAAAGTGTATTTGTGCATTGAAATGGATCCATATGAATGTAAGTAACCATTTTTTTTGTTTGCGTATAGGTACTCAATTCGGATTTCTCAAATAATTATTTATTTATTTATTTATTCACTTTCTTTGACGCCCATAGGGCTTTTACATTGTACATACTATATTTAAGAAAAAGTTACACATTTGACATAGTAATCATTTTTTTGTTTTTTTTTTAAATAAAAATTACAAAATAATAATACTAAAAATTTAAAAAAAGAAAGTTACATAGTTAACAAAATACAATATTAAGACAAAATACATAAAAAAATTAAAAAAATATTTTTTTATTTATAAAAATATGTATAAGAATATTTTTTTTTAAATGACCCCCCAGTTTTGAACCCCTAAAACCGCCACTGCCAACAATATAAGAAACTGATTTGTAAGACTTCAAGGATCTTTAAAGATATAGGGATAGGGCACTATACCCTGTTCGTCCTAAGAAAAGCCTACTTTTAAATAAAAAGTACCTACCTGATTTTGAAGTTGCCCATTTTCATACAACTCATTAAACAAAAACGTTATAATTTCCTTATTTTTCCAGCTAGATGCGGTTTTTAAGATGTCATTGAACTGGAAAATTTTGTCTATTTTCGATTTACCACAAAAAACTGGGGGCCGCAGTTTTTTTTCCACCAATTAAAAGTTCTTGTCGGAATGCGAAAATTTAGTATTGAGAAAAATTAATGTGATGTTTTAGCGAATATTTTGCATAAAAAAAACGTTTTGGTGGGAAAAAAGCACTCAATAGCGCGATACTGAGCCACCGCATAAACCTGTAGTGAAAAAAAAAGTCGGAATGGGTGTGTAAAAAAATGAAATATTAAAGTAAAGCTGTCAAAAAAAATTGTATGAGAAAAAAAGATTCCTTTATTGTATGAACATTTCAGCCTGAAATGACAGATTGACAAAACACTATGTTTTTATAGTAACCTAGCAACGCTGCAACGGTTGCCATGGGAACATAGAATCTTTTACGGCACCAAGTTTTTGTATGGGCAGTGGCCTACTTACCTGATACATACAGGAGTTATTATCGTAACCCCCGGAACTGAAATGACTTTTTTATATTTATTAATATTTTCCCCGTCGAGATAATTTAAAGATAATTCAAGCAGAATTTAAATTGTGGAGATCGAAGAAACGTAAACAATTAAAGATTTAAAACAATCAACCAACACTCAGACAGATTCAAGCCATGCACAGAAAAAATATCTTGACCCATTTGAGATTCAAAATTAAGAGAGATGTGTAAAAAGTATTGAAAAAGTACCATTTGAGTTTGTTGATTAACATAAAAAGGTCCCCGTATAACTTTGCCTAGGATAAGAAAAAAATGGACCGTTCCCTGCAAGTTTTCACTTCGTATTTCCCATCTTCAAACCATTATTCATAGACTCATTAAACACATTTATTCCACACGAATCCTCCTCAAATGATGAAAATCTATGTTCAAACTTGTATTAAAAGCAGTCATTCTCATACTCCCCAAGTTGTAAAATTATGCAAACTGACTCTGGAAATTAAAAAAAATTAGTGGATGTTGTGCCAACCTTTTATGGATACATTAAACAAATAAATCAAATGAAAAATACCAATACTCTTAATGAAGTGTTAGTGTGAGTTGAACGGAATTCGAATCCCTTCATTTAGTTAATTCAATTATCCAAAAATACACTCATTATTCACTCAAAATAATAAAATGGGTGTAAACAACATGCCTCGTGCTATCTATAGTAAATCCACTCCACGGAACCTTCATAGGATCAAACAGAGAACTACTAAATGTAACAAGAGCAGTTATTACACACCGAAAAAAGAAAATAAAAATAGTATTTAGTAGAGCACTAGTGAAGTAAATTATTGTTAGAAAAATGAAATATTACTATGTGGAGAAACTAGAAGAAAATACTAGTTGGATAAAAATAATAAATACATACATAAATAATGTGTGTAGGTAGGTGCATTTTTCAAAAATATTACTAATATTGATGCCGACCTAAAAAAATTGTTATACACTACATTTATATGTTAATATGTACATACTGTGAGAATTATAACACATCTACATTGCTTTAAAAAAATTATTATGCTTTCAATAAATTTCTGTTTACTTTTGTTAATGTAAAACATTTTAGACTTTTAATCCTTTTTTTAAACTAAATGATTTGATAGTTTTTTTAAAAATTATTTTTATTGTTTTAACACCCATAATCACCAACATAAATGGCAAAGCTTCACGACAGATTGTCATACACAAAACATGCTATTTTTTAAAGTTTATCTTGCTATGAGGAATGTTAAGACGCATATTACGCTATCGACATTGTATTAATTTTGTTTATTTAATACCCAATTTATCTTAGGAAGATCTTTAATTGTCCAACAAAATTATATTTTTAAACGCATCACATATAAATGAAATCTGCTGGAGAACTCGTACCGAAAACCTTTTTAACGATAGGTGCACTAACAGGGTTATAAGATAATAAGACATGCATATTGTGTACAAAATAGACATTCAAGTAATATCATGGTGGATATAATAAGAATATTTGTATACAAGCTAGACTAACTGTCAAAGCTCTCAGTTGGAATCATTAACGACATTTTCTTTTGTCGTATTTTTTACCATTTCGTTTTCCTTTATTGTTCATTTCACCGAGAGCTCTACGTACAATTTCTTGCCAGTTTTGAAAATACAATCATTTTCTTATAAGCTATGGATAATATAGGACAATAATCATAATAATTTTACAAAATATTTTTTTATAAGATATTGCTTTACTTAAAAAAATACATTTAAGCGATACAGATTCTTTCGCAAAGACATCGGGGTATGAAATTTAAATATTTTTGCCAGTTTTGATAAATAACCACAATAAGAAAAAAAAAACATGTGATAAATTAAATAAATAAAAAATGTTACAATGGAATTTGCAGAAATACACAGCTAATACACAAATATTAAATACTGTATGTTTGCATTGGAACAAACATAATGAAGGATATTTATAATACACCTTTATATGAAATAATAATCCATTAGATTTTCTAGTTACAGCACAAAAAATGCAAAAAATAAATATAGAGTCCGTAAATACATTATTTTTATATGTGAAAATAGTAAATAAAAACAAAAATTACAATGACGATTGAATAAACAAGCAGGAAAATTACATCTGAAAATTCCTCAATATTGTAAGTAGATTTTTTATTGCAAAAAAAAAAAAGTGAATGTATTTCTAGACATACATAAATGCATATAAAGTAAGTCAAATAAATATTTAAAATATTTTCTTGGGTACATTCTTTTTGAACACTGATTCGAATGACAAAAGATTCAGTGAAGAATCTAAGTAAGTTTTAAGATTGATATTTTAAATGCGTAATGTATGATACATTTGCAATATGCATTCTATAAACTGGTACATATACATACTGCAATGACAAAAATTCAACATTTACAAATGTTTAATTTGTCAAAAAAGTAAAAAAAGAATTTTGAATTTGTGTCCGCAACATCAGAGTGCAGTCGACATATCTTAATCCTTAAACGTGAAGAAATGTTCGAAGGTTTTATCACATTCACCATTTTATTGGCAATTCTCATTCATTCCGTCACTGATTCACGCAACTTGTATAGATAACAGAAATAGTCACGCGTACCGCGCTGTACGCTAGTCAGGGGGCACTACACCACTAGCCGCTACTAGCCGTGTCTCTTGACGCCCGTGCCGCTGCGAGGTCAGTAGGGCGAGTAGAACGCTCCGCGACGGTACGACCTGGTGACAGGAGAAACCATTATTAGTCCAGCGAGAGAAACACCATCGATAATGAAACGGTACGGGCTGTGGTGTCTTTCATTTACACACACAAAATAAGGGAGATATTATCCAGTTTACCACCCTCAACAGAATCCAGATAATAGAGGTTCTAACATATTTATTTAACGGATATTTTTTAATTACATGCCATCAGTTTCTTACAATAATTCCACACATATACAGTGAAATCTTAAATGTGCGGTTCAAGCAGGGTGAAGATATCAGAATTGCACTTGTAGCTTTAGTTATTTCATTAAAATAAAGATCCTATCATAAAGTTTGAAAATAATATCCCTCGTTCCTTATTCTGTTTCGTAAAGGATCTAAAATTCAAGATAATAAAAACATTTCGGTCCCTTAAAAAACAAACGCAAAAAATGAAGAATTAAATATTCTTTCCAAACTTCAAAACCAGGCTTCAGAATCATCAAACCACCGCTCGAATGTATCTTTTATCAGAGGGGGAGACCAAAAACAAGGTCTGATGACATAAAGAACTTCGCAGGAGTACAGTGGCGGCGCTTGACCAAGGATAGGGATGAATGGAGAAAAAAAGAAGAGGCCTGTCCAGCACTGGAATGAAGAAAAAAAGAAAAGGGTGTTTTTGTACTGTATGATTTAGGAATCCTGCAAATAAAGGATTAAAATGTTGTACTGTAATTAAAATATTTGTCCATGTATATTTTTATAAGACGTTTTATTTACTTAATAAAAAATGAAAATACTTCAATGTGAAAACATCAGTATGAGATCACTTTATACATATTTGAGATATATTTTTTCTGTATAATTTAAATGAAAAAATATATATGTTAAATAATTATAACAAATCATTATTTAATCCTTTTGTTTTCTAATCTAATCAAGTTGACAGAACATTTGCCACATTTTTAAACTAAAGATTAAAGCAGTGCCACGGATTGATTTTGTTTACACATTGTACCATATGGTTTCAAGGTTAGTCCACAATGTGATTTGTAGATAATATAAAGTTGCATTTATTTATTGAAATATAGTCAACAGGTACATACTAATGATGATGTTGGATAACCATTGGCTAGTTATTTCAGCACTCAATTTAATTTTCAAATACTGTTTGAAACTTAATGCATAGGAATATGGACGTGTAGTCTAGCCTTGGTTGCTCGGAAGTCGGCAGACAACAGAAGTTTTGAAACTGTGTTTGATAACTTAGTAATAATAAAGAAAACTACAAAGTTAACATTGTGAAAATGTTATCAGTCCAATCTTCATATATTTTCCAAATTTCTTGTGTTTTTATGTTGAATGTTATCCACCAAATGAGTTCCGTTTAGGTAGTAGGTATGTACTATAGAAACCCAAGTGTCTTCTTACCTTCCGTACAAGTAATACATTATTTCCAAGTCATCCAGTATTATTGATTTAACATACATATTCCATTTTTTTCCTCTTTTAAATAAATACATGCACTATTCTGTTGTATACGCTATACTATTTTTTTCCCCTTATATTACGAGCGCTTAGCAATATTTTTGAACAGAGCTTACAAGTTTACACATAGCGCTTCTATACATTGTTTTTTTTTTTGTTTGTTTTGATTTAGTAATATTTTCAGAGGATATTGTTTCGTATGTAGGAATATAGATAGAGCTCACAATACAGCTACACTGTACATATAAAATAAGAGAAAAGGTTAAAAGCGAAGTGAAAGAACAAATCAGATATTACTTTCAAACCGCAACTTTATTTCTCAAATATCGTACAACCAACATATTCAATTAAAATAACAAAATAATAAATTATTCAAAAGACCAACAAATAACAATATAAAGAGTGTTCAGTCTATTATTATGTATGGAGGCATTCCTTCTTATATTCATTAGTAAAGTGTAGCATTTTGTTATACTAAAATACAAGTCACAAAAAGTCATTCAGATTTAATAAAGTGATTAGAATATAAATACAATTTTATACTGAACAATATAAAGAAGCTCGAGTGGCGTATAGCAAATAATTTGATACAGTCAAAACCAATGTATAATTTGTATAAAACATAATATTTAGCTTTAAAATGAATTACTAACATCATGCTATTATATAGTCGGAGAAACATGCAGAGATTCAGCACTCGATTTCATAATAAACTTTTATATACAGAGTTTATAGGAATTGCCAAATGGATATAATATAATGTTAGGTCTCCGTCTCCGCAGAGACTAGTGCTCTAGTAAGGCACTTTGCTAATGTCTATACACCGCCAGGGGCAGCTCTAGCTATAGCTCTAGTCGCCGGCTGCGAGGGAATACATCCTGCCCTCTGTACGCAACACGACTCACACATTATCTACTACACATTGTATAAACTTAGCACCATTGGAAAATGCGTTTATTTACAACTAGAAATTATTTCAGTAACATTATAACATGTTAACAGTTAAAACAAAAATTTCCAGGTCCATTTGACTAAGCGAGAATGACTAAAGTGTTATGCCTCGGCCAAATTAAAGACGGCCTAAAACAATGTGATGTGGCATATAAAACAATGTGATAAATACGGTACAATAATGTGATATGTAAATATAAATATTCTAAATATAGATAAACAATAATATATTACACAGTCAACACTAACACACACGAGTAGAGGTTACAAGGTGCGGTGGGGGAGCTTGTAGCTACTCGGTATCGTGATATGTGTCGTGTGTCGAGTGTTGATAGAACAACATAAAATCCTTGGAAATTTAACGCTGGCTTATAAAAACTCAAACTTTGGGGTCAATTTTAATTTTCAAAAATACATCCGTGTGTCTTCATAACTGTGGACAAAAAACACAACGTGACCATTTTACATATAAAGTTATTATAAGCAGAAACTAAATTATAACTGTATTTAACAACTCCTCAATATGGATGTATATTCTCTTATGTGTACAGTTGCATAAAAACTTCATACTTTTAGACCAAAATATATATAATACATAGGTTACAGAAATATACTGATTTCAAATGTAAAATCTTCCAAGTGATAAAACAATTTATAAAGAAATGTTTTTATTTCATAATTTTATAATATATTTTAATATAAAAATAATATTATAATTGTAATTTGGTAAGTCAATCACACAATCGTTTTTCTACAAAGAAAAAACATAATAATAAAATGATGTCAAACTATAAAAGAATAAAGTAAATAATGATTTACATAACTTGTGCAGTTACAGATTATTATGGCTAAATTAAGAATTTCTCAAATATCATTCCGATTATACAACTACAATATTATAATATAAATATTATTTCAGCTGACATATTGTTTTCCTACCTTGAAATGACTACACACATAGTTCAACAAATTTATTTTTCCTGTATTTTAAATACTTTGACAAATTTGACTTGGGCAATTTCTTCAATAATTATTTTTTTTACATGCAATACTACTTTATAAGACTACTGATAAGACCATGATTATTTTTATGCAAGCACTATAATAATTAACAAAAAACACCGTATAAAATGAAAAGTAAACACCCTTAACCGTGAAAAAGCTTCATTTACTGGCAATGTTTGTTATATTCAGGGGTATTTATAGAATGTAAAATGTACGTATAGGATGATCCTTGCTGTGGTTTTGAAAACTAATAGTATTGATTGTATTACTTAAGGCCTCTTATTTCCTGAGAACCTTCACCATGTTTGCTTATTTTATATGTCATGGTGTACCCCCACTGAAAACCCATCACCAGTTAACATCAGAACAATGGTAAGACGAACTAAGCTGGTAGCCCAACTAGCAAGTTGGAGGCCACCACATGGAGAGATTAGCAATGTTAATAGTGCGTACCTTGCATGGCACTCCGATCAATTCAATATCTTACTGGTCATGCAGACACAAGATAGTAATAACAAGAGAATTATGTAGTTTGATTATGACAAAATTTGAGAAGATTATGTCGAAATTTTCTTTTACGAACCATACTGTTAGACGCTAATACGGCATTAGTACAGGAAATACATTCTAATAATGATTATTTTTAATGTTATGTGTATTTAGGAAATGATATGCTAATTAATACTCACTAAAACTATTTGTGCGTAGACACATATATTGTTGATGAAATTTTTGTGTATCCCATAAATCAGTATAAAAAATAAATAAACCTAATACAATATTTTTGTTGTATTTCTTTCCCCCACCGCTTCCACGGAGATCAAGTATAGAACCTCCACATACGCATCCGCAAAGAAGACCTCTATTACAACCCTACTTGTAACCATGAGAATTAAAGAATGTGTAATTATAAAGTTGGTGGATATTTTCAGCCGAGCACAAATAACGTATGTATGAGAGAGTATAGTATGTGTATTCTACTTTCTGCCACCGATAAGAGGATTGCGGGTTAGTGTTGGCATTCTATTTCCGGGAATAGAATAGTGCAGGTATGGGACGATAGTTACCTGGGTCGGCGCGTGGGGCGGAAGCCCATCATCCCCATGTACGCCCCCCGCGTGGGCGCCCCGCGCCCGCGAGCCCGCGCCCCCCGCGGGAAGCGGTTGGTCGTGCTCAGGCCGGGCCGGTTTGTTCGCTTCGGCATTACCTGACAATTACAGAAACAGATAAACACACACTTGCCTTTTTGAATTGATTACCAGTGAGTCAGACTCATTCCACAAAGTTGAAACAAATTTTGGTTGAAGTCAGAGTAACAACAGCTTATCTTCAGACTCCTCAGCCCTGGATAAAACAATTATTTCAATTTTCTTGGCATTGCTGACTCTGCAAACATTATGATACACCGACTTTTGTTGAAAAATGAACAATACGAACTGCCTAATAGAGTAGTGCAAGTAATGAAAAGATCCAAACCTTAATCTGCCTCCCTCTGAAGAGTGATTCATCCATCGCCATGGCAGTCTGAACTCCGTCCTTATCTCCGAACTCTATATACGCAAATCCCTTGGGATGTCCGTCAAATTTGTTACACAATATGGTCACCCTGTAGACAAATTTACTCTTTACAAAATGTTACAAAATACATTATAGGTGTACGTAACGTGCAATCATTAATACAACTCTCTTCTCAATTATAAGATTTAAAACGTTACACAAAGAAAAGTAGTCTAAATGGTTAAATTAATACACAAAATATGAATCATATCACACTTGAATTATTATGGTTATTAGAAGACACTTTCGTCCAATACATATTATGTTTCCTGGTTTAATGACATTATTTTATGAGTATAAATGAACCTAAAGCTTATGATTTTATTTAAAACCACCTCACACATTTACATACTTGACATTGAAATATAATTATACAAAATAAGCTCACTATACCTAAAGTTAATTCAAAATTTGGACAGTGACACTCTATTTTACACTATTTTAATCTCGATACCTAATTAATGATTTTTTTTTAATGCTGAAAGGACTACATTAGCATTAAACATGTGGCTCGTCAATTTAGATACTGAAAAATCTAATCCAGCTAATACGAGCTGATCGGTACATCGTTGGAGCGCTGACCTGAGCAGTATTTTCAAATCGTAACAATCAGTGACACATTTTTTAATTATAAAGATATATAAACCAATAGGTCGAAGGAGTATCGGGAGACTTAAATTAAGGTGGTGTGGAGAAGAGCACAGCATCCTCGGGCATTCGAAACTGGAAAGAAACAGCGGGAGACAGAGGCGAGTGGAGGCTGCCAGGACAGGTAATGGTAGTACCTGTTAATGGACCCACACCCGTGGAAGTGTTCCTCCAGCTCCTCGGCTGTGGCTCCGTAGTCCACATTCCCCACGTACACGGAGCGGTTGTCCACCTCCCCTTTCTCCTCCAGGGACATGTTCAGGGGACTTGCTACATTAACAAACAAAACACTATTTAGAATAACACACAAATACTATGGTTATTATTTTCTAATTTACAATAGTAGCAGTCAATCAAAGCTGAACAATGTGGGACAGTAAATATTGAGTTTAATGTCTATTTTTGGTCTATGCAGAAATATAAAATGAAAGTTTACAAAAGGCGTAGAAAATTCTTAAATATTTTGACCGGTTGCTAGTTGAAATATTACTAAACTCAAAATGAGGCGACTAAAAAATGAACATAAATCAAAATTTCCGAAAAAAGAATTTGTCAGATTTTGCAGGCGTAGTTGCGATATATTAAAATAGCAAAATTGTAGTGACGGATAAGACCAACGGATGGGTCAACTTGTGCCCGATAAGCCGAATTCGATCAGAAGTAACAATTGAAAGTGAACAAGACAGCTTAACTGACTCGCAGTACCGATTTTCGGGTGCCTAAAAAGCTACTTTTGACTAACTAATCGAGATTAGAAAGTCTCTAAAGAATGTACCTTTACTAAACTGAGCAGGTATCACATATGAAATGTTTATTTGTGAAAAACACATAAATACTAGTACTTTCCCTTATCCGCACCTAATGGTGCATGGAGCACTGCATCGGTACACCAAGTGCAGTGAATCTTCATCATTCTTATTCACCTACCAAAATTGATATATTTGGGTATATCCTAAGATCTCAAACGTTTCTTTTTTAAAAAGAAAAAATCCTACTAGTATGCAGAAATACTGACTGATGCCGGGACTGGCAGAGACTGAGCTGCTTGTCCACCTCCGTCTGCAGCTGCTTGAGCTTCTCCGCCTCTTCCTCCATCTCCCGCATGCGCGCCTTGATGGCCGCCAGCTCGGGGTCGTCTGCCCCCTCCAGCCCGGCGCCCTTGTCTGAACCCTGGCCACGGAAACACTCCATCAAATAAAGCCATAAACATTACAACATTTGTACACGCAAAACGCCCGTCACCGGAGAAAAAGTGTGCTCCAAATAAACCCGATTGCAAAACTAAAATCATTTAGGTACTTCTTTTTGTAAATTGTTATTTCTATAGATTTTGCAATATACCAGTCATACGGAATAACTACTAGTGTTTTACAATACAACTTCAAATTACAAATTGACGTGACTAACTTTAAAGATTACAAAAATGTAACGATTAGTTTTTATGCAGAGAATTGAAATAGTCAGAAATAATAGTAATAAATTGTTGAATTATTGGAGTGAATACTAGAGAAAAGTAAACAATTGTGTACTATTACAAAAAGCTTCAAAAGATAAGAATTTTTTTACAAATATTTTCTTAGAAATGAGGACATTCCTATGTTAGGTGGTTTTAAATTATTAGCTGTGAAAATTACAAGACAATAGACAGTATTAAATGGTAGCTTAAAATTATTACGTAGGTATGATATAAAATTGCCGACAGTAGTTAAGTTTTCTGAAAATAAATTTTTCAACACAATCAATGTATGTAGAAACTGTGTCAATAGTAACTAATTAAAATACTTACATACTGTCTCCGTTCAGGCAGAAATCACTAACTCTGGCTTAAAACTTTTATTTGAATAAATTTTATTTTAATTCCACATAAAAAATATAAAGATTTAAGCAGCAAAAGTCACTTTATCCACATATTAATTTTATAAATAATAAAACATTTGATCACAGTTTGAAGCTCTATCAACTTTCTCCAAACATATCTTCTTGATTTAGTGACTTCTGCCTGAATGGTGATGAGCGATGATATGATATTGCTGTTAAATATGTTTGTATGGAGTAGGTTGCATTCGTTGCACTTGGGGGGTTAATGTTAGAATATGAAACATAAATACTAGGAAAATATTATTGACAACTTTTCATAATTAGCTAACAAAGCGATATAATTGAATTTTAAGAGTAAAAATGGAGAATTGGTGATTTTGTACCTTCTTTTAAAACGATTTTACTAAAGAAATTATAATCCCCGTAAAATAGAGTAAACATTGAATATTTGAAATCTCTTAAAGTGCAAAAGTTGGACGTTTAAATGTTGCCATAATAATAATCTCTGTTCCGTCGCCATCTTACCGATTTTTTGCAGATCTATCGATTTTGTGGAGATTTAACATTTGTTTACCGATTTACCAATTTTGAATTCATTTTAATTTTAAAGAATTTATTTTATGAAATTATAAGCGCAGATAAATTCAATATACGTGGTGTAACAAAACTTGTAGTACAACCCGAAAACTGGTGAATCTACATCATATTTGGAGTAGAATGTAAAATATGACTTGAATCTATTTTGGAAAAAAATATTTTTTCTTCTCATAAAAGCTTTTGTTGGTACTGTATAAAAAGTAAAATTGCTTAAATTCTTATTAAAATCGGTTTTTTTATTTTGTTTTCTTTCCGAATAGTAGTAATCTGAATAAATAAATTATGTTTGATCAGAAATTTGCAAAAATTTATCCAAAAAAATCAACTCCTTAATCAATTTTCTCGAAAACTATTGGTCAAATAAAAAAAAATTATTCTACAAAATTGACTCCAAATATGATCTAGATTTACTGGTTTCCTTCTTGTACATCCGAGTTTTGTAACATGGTGTTTAAATAACTTAGGAACCGATTCTACAACTTGGCAACACTATTCATCTGTCAAATAGTCAATATTTGATATTTTAAAATAGCAAATTTATCATGATCCAACTCCCATAAAAATACAAAATCACAAAAAATGCTAAGTAAAATAGCAATACTATTATATTAAGTTTATAAAAACCAATTTTCTGAAGTGTCTGCAATCTTAAACCCTTTACTCGACTAAAATAACATCTATGACTATTATTACAAAATGTTTAAAAATAATATCTTAACCTGATTTCGATTTGCATTGCTTGTCTCCATATTTTAAAAATAACACTTTTCGGTAGAATAACACGTTTGCTGATAAATTAGGTGGTCATTAGAAAGAAATAAATCTAAATATTATTTTCACTACATAAATTCACTATAATCAATAGTCAGTTCATGGAATAAAATACAATTGATGAAATAAAATATTATTCATCTTTGCGAATTAAAAAACAGCACTAAAAAACATTTCTGATAAGATTTATCTTTAGCGGCAATCTAGATGTACGTGTTCAATTGAAGATAAAATCAATATGGAACTGTTGAAATAAAATATAAATATGTATTCGGGAAATTTGTATGTAAGGATGAAAATGATAATACTGTTAGTAAGGTAAAAATAAAATAACAAAATAAAATAAAAACAAATGATAAACAAAATAAAGTCTACCTCAAAGCTGACATCAGTCATATTTACATTGCCATTTGTTTCTTCCTCCATGTCCCCAGCTAGTAAAACATCAGAATCGGCCATTGTCCAGATTTAATGACCATTTGCCAGATAAACAGAACTTGAAAATACACAAAAATTCTTTTGAGATATCGAATACAATCAGAAGAGAAATTTCAAACATTTGGGCTTAAACTTTCTTATGAAAATAAACATAAATAATACTCAAAATACTTTAAAATGAAAAACGTAAAAAGGAAAGCTGTGTTTAGCATTATAAATGTGTTATATTGATAAGAATGTAGTATATTCAATGAATAACTGTATTTTTTAGGAACATGTAAATGTCAACATCAGAGACGCCGAAGATCACTGAAAAATATTGCTATGAATACAAATAACCATTCATAAATGCGGGATGAATAATTTCATTACATATTTAAGAATTCCCGAATTTAAAAGAATATATTCACTTACGGATTAATAAAGATTATCGCGATAAAATACCGGCAATACGAGAAAATCCGGCGACCGCCACGTCCATAGACAATATGAATCATTTCCATAGACAAAAGATGTATTTCGTTTCATAGATTTAACATTTTATGAAAATAGACATGAAATTACTACCAAAGACAACAACACAATAACATTGTAGAAAAGGTACTCGCTTACAATTTTTTAGGTACACATAGATAAACTTATTGTTATTATAGTGATTCCTCCAAGGGTATTACACCTATCACACCTATCACTAAGCTTGTGTTTGCTCCGGGCACCTATCACTTATTACTCTAGAGACGGGCCTGATTATTATAAAGTGGAATCATTTTACAATTGAGGCATATAGAAACAAAGGCGGAAGTGTCCGCTTTCTTCAGTTATTGTTGGCAATCACGAAAAAACGTTTGGTTAGTTTTGCCATTCATTTTGGACACTGCCGTTTTTGTTTCAACAACAAAACTTTAAATCTAAAATTAAATGGATTAATTCCGTTTTTTTATGACAAACAAATATTTTACGGAGAAAATACATAACTTTCCAAACAAAACTGCATATTTAACTCATTTTCGACTGCAGGTGGACACTTCCGCCTTTGTTTCTATATGCCTCAATTGATCTAGAGTTGGTGAAATAGTGGCGGACAAGACATTAGGGCGTTTGAAAATCCGTGTACCTACTTAAGCTTTATCTGTATCTAGAATGAATACCTAATATTATATTTAAATTTAGTAAATACGACAAAAGGAAAAAAGATTGTCGCCATAACAGATATTTTATGTTTTGTTTTTTGACAAACTTTTACTAAAAAAATGAATGTTGACATGATTTTTGTTGATAAAAAGCGTCAAGCAGAGGTTTATTCATTTTATGAAGTAAGTTGTAAATTTTAGGATGGAAAGATTTTAGAATATATTTTTAATATTATATGTATTTAGTTATATTTATTAGTTACATGTACATATAAATTTTACATAGACTATTTATTTATATTACACTTTATCATTTCTTACCTATTTTTATCATAACATAATACTGTTATAAACGTACACATTGGTAAACTTATCAAGTACCTAAATTTCCTTCATCTACAAATTTTATTAAAAAAATCATATTGTTCATTCATTTTCTTTTTTTCAATTCAACTATTAGTTGTGCCAAGACACCCATTTCAATTTTTTTGAAAACAATGTCAATTTTCTTCACATTCTTATAGTAGCCGGAATAATCAGCGCACATCTACAAAATGCCAAGGTAGAATGGTGTGGTGTTTTATCCTCTCCCTGGGGGTCAAACATGGATTATGGAAAGATTCATAATTTTTGTTCCTATTATATTCCGTTTAGTATCGAGTTTCGAATCAATAGAAAAGAAAATCATTTCCCAATGCAAAAGGAGAAGGAAGAAATGAGAATTTAATCTTCCAAAATCTTTGTTCTACTACCCGTAAAATTAATTGTGTTTCTAGGCATGTCAATTACAAAGAAATTACTATCGGGGTTATCCTAAAGCTGAACATCCTTTAGATTTTTTCAGAAAGAAACCATATTCTTATCAATCTCCTCCTGAGTTGACGAGGTAAGTAATTTTATTTTCTAATTAAATAAATAAAAAATATTTAAAGCATTTTTCTTGTAGGTAATTATTTTGTTTCCATAAAATCTTCTTCTTTTCAGCACATATTTGGATTTCCCATTTTATCATGTTCAATATAAGAATCCTCCAGCTTTATTGAAAAAGGAAAATACAGATACATCTTTTAGTTCTCGCTTCAGCAAAAGGGCAGCTATAGATTACAGGCGATAATTTAAATCAGGGGTGACTAAAAAAAGTTAATTTCTCATTTAAAAAATTTACTAAAGGAATCAATATTTTTAGAACTAAAATTAGATGGTGTTTGGTTATCATTAAACAGTGTTAATTAATTTTATTGAAATTTTAACATTCCGAGATAAATTTGTTAATTGTAACTCTGCATAGTATATACTATGAACATCGAATTTAACATTTTATGGCCTCATTGGTATGTAAAAAATAATTATTTAAGATTTAAAATACCGAACCATTTCAAGTACCATATCAAAGGAATCGTAGTAAGAAGGTTCTCGGTTATAAAACAATATTATAATTTGGATGCAATAAATTGACAAGGATTGGAATTTCAGTGGTTATCTACTTGGGTTTGTAGTTATAATTTAAAGTAAAAAGCGTTCTTGAACTCTGGCATTTTCGACACTAAATGATTAAATTCCACAGGCCCCAAACTGCCAACGTATTGAAGATCCATTTCATTTAGAAGCTATAAAAATAAAATATTTAAAAAATAATTAGTTTGCTGTATATCTCCACCTAATTTTATTTCAACACTTATAAGATTAAACAAGTTTAAAAAATACAGCAAACTGGGGCTAAATATCAATAAAATGCAAGTTCTGAAAAATGATGGGCTTTTTGAGTCTCAGTTACAGAATTTTAACAAAAACATTGTAAGTTTATCTGTTGGCAGAACCCAACCGACAAGGAAACCTACTCAAGAAAAAATATATTGAATTCTATTTTCCTATACAGTGGTGAAACTAAAGGAGACTAAAAAGGGCCGCTTTCTTGTGCAAATCTTATTTGCAGTATTTTGTATAAAAGTATGTGTTTAAAATGTGTAATTGTAAAGCCTAAAATTGTTGTAAATGAAATAATAAACATGATATTTAAAGTTCAAACTTATTCTAGATACATACAATATTTGCAATTTTCATCTTTTCTGAATTTTCAATAAGCCTATTGGGGTTGGAGCGATCCCATGTCAGTCGGTCAATTGTTTCACATATATCATCAACGTTAATTTGTTTATCATTATCAAGATCTGAAAAAAATATATATGCAAGTACTGTTTGACAATTATTAACAAAATAGTTTTCATTTTTATTTTATTTACTCGTACCAAAAATTTTAAAGGCCCAGGCAGCTTTGATGGTATCCGGACAATCTTTGCTCATAACAGAACACAAATCCAACATATCTTCAAAAGAAAAGCAATCATCTTTGTAAGATGAAAATACATGGAATATTCTATCTTGAAAAGGATTATACTAAAAAAATAAGGATTATTATTCTTAAGCTATTGCGAGTCATATTTATTTTCATAAAAATTCTGCATAATTTTGTCTTTAACTAGGGTATAATATAAAACTTCGCAAGTAAATCAAATATGACTCACCTTTAAAACAGGAAATTTTTCTATAATATCGTTCCGGTGAAATCTATAGTTATAATCATAATCCATTAATTCGGGTCCCATGGAATAAAAACGTTTCAAAAGACTAGAAGCAAAATAAGCAACAAAAATGTTGAAACCGACGAGTCACTGATTTATATTTTGTTGGCGCCATACTTACAACAATATTTCTGATTTGGACAAGTACGACAACTCAACGTAGTCATCCAAAACATCTTCTGTTAATCCTCCGATGTACGTTTGTTTATTTCCCATTATGAAAAGCGAAACGTCTACTCTGTTGATCGCAATATTAAAGTATTGTTAATAGTAAATGTATGATTTTGTTATCAGGTTTATGTGCAATGCAACAAAGGAGATAAGCCTTAAATAGGGCTTAGATAGGAGTGTTTCCAATAATGATAAAAAGCTATTAGTTTACCTGAGTCACCAAAGCTTAGTGCTGATATGATATGGTAAAGATTAAAACGATAAAATCATTATATTATCAGAAATGAAAACAAAATTGTGCAATGAGTAGTATTTGTGGTATTTAATTTGCAGTTAAAATAAAAGTTTGTAGATTTTTATGCCCTTTAGAATACAGTGAATGCATTTCGGGTTGTTATGACAGATGTTGTTCAGAAAAGCATTTTCTGTATTCTCTCAAAATATTTCGTATATTGTTGGTGAAAATGAGAAAATGAACGCGAGTATCTTTAAAAAAAATGTAGTTCCAAGATTAATATACACTTTGAAGTTTCATGTATCGAGTATTATTCATTAAATATGAAAAAAAAATGTCATTAAAAGGAGGCTCCCCTTTCTGCCAGGATTTTTATAAATTATAAACTTATAGAAGCACGAGAGCTGACAGCGAGATGAAAACAGTTTGTGAATGACATGCTCCATGTTGGGAACAGATGGTACAGCGCCAAAAGTACAAATTTGCAAAAATGCTGTTTTAAAATATCGAGGTTTTAAGCCGAAAAGAAGTATCATAAACCTGTTTAATTTAAATTATTAATAACCGAAGTTGAACCAGGTTGTGGACTAGTGGTAGATTCGAGGACTCTCTCTCCAACACAACTTGTTTCTCGCTTTTTGGCAGTTATTTCCGACACTTTGAAAGCTGCCCCAAAATGGAAATATTTGAGTACATATATCATAGGAGCTCAAATGTTTCTTTTCAATAAAAAAAAGTGACCGGATGGTTATGGATTTTTTTAAAAATACTATAATTGAAATAAGTTTATAATTACAAATTTCAATTTCCAAACTCAACATCCAAATGGACTTTTTGCAGATTCGTAGGACGGACGGTATGGTAAAAAATAAAAACATAATAATATGCTCATTGTTTTGACTTAACGGTCGATGGCACTCATGTGTGGCACATTTTATGACATATTTCAGTGCATCAAAAAGTGATACGGTCACATATTAAAGTTGAAAATGATGTAACAGAAGATACTGGGAAAATATTAAAAATCTTCTAAGAAGAAATACATTTTTATAACATAAATATTTATTTTTTAAACAAAGAAATCAGTACATTGTTAATTTTTATTATTTACAAGATTTATAATTACAGATATTATTATATTACATTATGTATGCTGCTGGGAACAGATATTTACATTTGAATAAATCATTTTGTGCGGTAAATACATCACTCGAATTAAATATAGTCTAAATAAATTATTTGTAATAAATAGAAAGGAAAATAAAGGCATTGTACTCGTGTATAATTCATTTACTATTTTGTAAATAAGTTGATTAAATTATTGGTTTATTTTATACGAAAATGTATTAAAAATCATGCTGAGCGATAGATTATTATACTATAATATTTCTAATATCATCTCAACCGATTTAAAGGGATAAAAATAATAAAAGTGATCTCAAATATACATACATTTTGATATACATATATCACAGAATGTTATAACAGCTAGGTTACAAAATGTTATAATAGCTAGGTTACAGAATGTTATAATAGCTAGGTTACAAAATGTTAAAAATACTATAGCTTAGTATTATGTAATTGAGTCTGGTTGTAGCTCATTGGTAGCATTCCAGACTCTGGATTTAATGATTAAAATACATTTTTTCCACATAAAAAATTTAAACACACTAGACGCCTTGATAATCTAGATTTTCGACCATCAAATGTTTAGTATGTCAAGATGCATATTGAAAATCGTGCCTTGAAACATTGGAAATGTATTTGAAAAAAGCCATTATTCAGAAAACCTTTTGTCAACAAACTCATTGTTTTAGAAATATTGTAAAGTTTAAATATTCTGAAATGCCATTCATGCACAATCTATAGGTATAAAAATATGAATTGAGTACGGAGTATACAATTTTTTAAATTAATAGGCACTCTGAATGAATTACTTTCAAAGTTTTTTATTTTGTACTTCAGGCAATTCATCCTAAGGAGGATGATTCATGCCGTCATGTTTCAAAATAATAAAATTGAATAAATTATTTAAATTTGAGAATTTTATTTAATTTTTTGTTGACTTCTAAAATAACCAATGAACGTTAAATAAAATAAGTGTTAGTGTACCAAGTATTTTTATTTAACTTTCATTAGTTCTTTTAAAATAATAAAAATTGGAAGTTCATTGCCAATATAATTTTAAGTTACTATTATTTAATTTATTTATTGCGTAGGATAAAAACTATATATCAGTAATTGTATTAGATTGTATTTAGTGTATTGAATATTTATTTACAATCCAATTCGATAGAACCAGAAGTACTTAGCAGTTAAAGAAACGCAACCCACTTTATAAAAAAAACGCACTAAAGTCCTGTCAAAGAAACACTGATGAAAAGTGTAATTTTTTATAGCTTTTCAATGTTCGACATAGCATTCAATTGGAATAAAACACACTATATTAAAATAGGTTTGCAATGTTCTTCCAAAAAAATGTAATTAAATAAAAAAAAATTCACAGGAAGTTAACGGTTGAAACAGTGTAGGTATATCCTTTTCAAAAAACCTTTACAATTTACAAATTGCAAAGAACATTATTTTGTTGTAAAAAATAATGGAATAACTTTACAGAATAGTATGATATAAACCCGTTAGTCCTAAAATGTAACCCTATCACGCTAATTCCCACACATACCCTAATCATTTACCGAGACCGCTAAGAAACTACAACTCGTATTCAGTCAATATTTTAAATTATGCATTAATTTATACTAAAATACACACCCAAATCGGTAAATTAAAAAAATAAAATTGCACTTTTTATCAATAAATTATTTTAACAAGGCAAACGTGTTGAACCATAATTTGGTCAAGTTGAATTGGTTTTAAAAGTTTTTAGTAGATAAAATTTTCACACAAACATTGGTCACCTGCTGGAAGGATCTTCCACATTGTCAAAACTGATTTGTCGTCTCGCTTTTAATTTATTATTGTCTCTAAACAAGGTGGGCTTCTTGAGATCAGGGTTCACTGCATTATTACTGCTACCATTGGACTTAGTGTCTATATTGACAGTTTTGTCCTGCAAAACTGTTTTCTTAGTACTACCATTTTCATACTTGAAAACTATTTTTACATCGCCGTACGAGTTTTCGCTGTTTTTGCTGAGAGTGGATGTTGTAACCACTTTATTAGATTCGTAATTAGGAGGTACGTAACCGACTACTTTGGAGGAAACTGCATTCATCTGCTTGATCCGTTCCTCCAAGAACAGTTCATCGATCGACCTTCCTTTGATTACGGCGAACACGTGCTGCATGGCAATCCTAGAAAGAAACGTTCAGATACATTACAAAATACTCAATTATTTATTCAAAGACAACTTTAACTGGAACAACTTATGCTGTTTACAACAATTAAACGCTTTAATAATCTAAAATAAAAAATAATAGAAATCTATAAAGCTTCACACACAGTAGAATCATACTATATAAACTAATTGGGGATATTTAGGATATTTGACAATCAAATCATTAGTAAATAAAACTGCACGATACTTTAGTGTTCTTTTTATATGTGAGATTGTATGGGTATCAACAGCATATTGTGTAAACTGTGCGCTTCTCGATTTAAGTTTAGACTATGATGTTCTCTGCGTAATCTATACAATGATTCCCCCTTTTTTATTTTAGGATATTGGTTTGCACTAAAAAGATTTAAATAAACAATGTTGGATTGTGTAGAGAAGAACACTGAAGGGTATTAGGGGGAAGGGAACACGAGTGGAGAGGCGGCCAGGATACTCAGTATAAGACATGGGAGAACATACTTGAGCAAAGTATCACTTGTGGATGAGAACGGCGTCCTCAGAGCGCGCATGTGTACGGGCAGAGTGCAGAGTTTCCTGGTCAGCCGCAGAAGGGGGGCGGCGTGCTGCTTGAACGACTCGTTGGACATGAGGATACCATGCGCCCGCAGCGCTTCAGCCACCGCCCAAAACAGTTTCTGGAATTAAAAAGGAATTATTCAAATACTAAAATGAATTTAATATGTTATACCTTGGATTGGCTCTGAAGCGTTCATGTAACAATTGATCAAGTTCACTGCACTTGGTGTACCAACGCAGTGCCCTAGTACCATAAGGTATGGAAAAGGGAAGTTGTATTCACAAAAAAGGAACCCTTACCCTTTTCTGTATGTCTGTGAGTTCTCCATTATTGGTAGGCGCGTATTCTGTAGCTCTTCTAGTAAGAGTTCGAGAACTATCGTTGCTGTTGAATCCGATTTTATCACCGCCAAAAGACAAACTTTTGGGCATCTTATTTGTCGGCGTTACTTCGGAATCCAAATCCTCCATTCTGCTTCGCTTTCCGACATTGTCCACAGAGAAACTTCCCATCCTGTTGAAGGAGGCGGCGGCTTTACTGTCACTCCGGGTGATGTGGTCGACTTTGGTCGGAGACCCGAAGAGTGCGCGCGCTTGGACTTCACAGCTCGAGATGTGGAAGGTCGGGGGGCGGAGTTGAACATTTCCGACGTTCTGACAGATGTGTTTTCTGGGCTTAGGAAAAGTGCACGTTTGGACGTTTCTCTGGTCGGTTGGGATTGGATTCTCAAATCTGTAGTCAGGCCAAGTTTCCTAGCCGCCATTCTCTTCTGTGCACTTCCGGGAGTTTTCTTTCCAGGAGTTTTCTTTCCCGGAGTCTTTTTCCCCGGAGTTTTCCTTCCCGGCGTCCTCTTGCCGGGCGTGCGGCGTGTCCTGGGACTCTTGCCCTTGAGTTGGGACCGGCCGGCGATGTTGCTGCCAAACTTTCTGTGGGGGAAGAAACTTTGGGTGAAATTTGAATTAGTATGGGAATTATAAATCAAAATATCAGTTAATGATGAATGTTTGATAGATCTACGATCAATAATTAATTATGTAAGCTTAAAAAAAAAAAAATTACATTAATTTCTGAATATTGTTACTGAATAAAAATTTAAATGTCAAAATTAGAGCAGAATGCAAGGCTGAGATAAGCGTTATCGACAAAATTAAGAAAGGTCTTTTACGATGGTTAGGTCATGTAGAGCGAATGAATGATAAAAGAACAGCTAAAAGGATTTACAATGCTAGCCTCCGAATGTAGAAGTCGAGGAAGGCCGAGAAAGACATGGCATGGTTAAGTACAACAAATACTTGAAAGTGATCATGTGAAAAGTCGGAATAATCGACGTGCGTGCATGAGAAGATGTATGAATGTGAGGAAGCAAGGGAAGTGTGCCAGGACAGAGTGGTGTTTAGATGCAGAAGGCTGTCTGCCTTTAACAATTATAATAATAATCTATATTGCAATAGCATTTAGTTAAAGATATTGTTGACAGATATTAGATATTTTTTTGTCATTAGTTATTCGTTATTAGTTATTAGTTATTACATTACCAAGTGGAGAAAGTGACTTGTCTTTTAAACTGCATTGCTTTTTCTATAAATTGAGATTTAAAAAAAATTGTCTTAAGTTAGTAATTTCTGCCTGAATGGTGACCACACATGTCACATAGAAGGAAATTTCCTTCATATTATTAAAAAGCAATGATAATAATGTTCCACAAGATATTTACTTTCGATCGATGAGTATTTGCCTCCGGTTGGTTGGATGTGCGAGCGTGGCGGCCGTGCAGAAGGCGGCCTTGCGGCGTGCGAGGTGGCTGAGGCGGCGGCCCGGGGACGGCGCCCCCGCACCCCGCCTGGGCCCAGGGCGCCCCACCGGCTGCGGGCACACCAGGGAGGAGGCCGTCTCGCACCCCAGGTAGCGGGACGAATAGCGAGAGAGTAGGAGGTCCACGTGTTCCGAGTGGGGCGTTGAGTTGTAACTGGAATATTCAACAATGTTTGTTTTGTAATATACAAAATTTTAACAGAACAGAATGATATTATGTACCAAGTTAAAACAAATATTGACTATGAATAATAGCCATCTACGAGGACTTTCCTTAAGGTAGACTTCGGTAGATATATCCAATATCATAACTATTATGAATTATTTGTTTGAATAACAGGTTGTATCCACTAGTGACGTGCAAAACGATCTCGGTAGGTATCTACTAATTTGAATTTATGTTCCATGTTCGAATAAAATTCTGGCTGTCTACTGTTTTTTGTCTATCTGGAAAAATATGTGTCAAAGGCACATGGCCTGTTTACGCCTCTTTAATTTTTGCAATAATTATTATTTCATTACACTTATCCGCACCAGAAACACTATTGCCTATCGTACATCTCCACCGTCCTCTACTGCGCCAACATTCATCATCCCGCTCCATCTGAAGCCGTGGCCACGAGGAAATGAAGAACATATTTCAGGTTAGTAGGAATTCATTGCATCTGCTTGTATCCTGATTATTTCTTGGTTGACGAGGTATTTGGCTTGTCTTCGCACTATCACTCGCATAATACTTGTGTAAGGGGAATCTATCCTATCCTTTTCCTTCCTTGTATCTGTAGATAACATTGCTAGCCCTTATATTATTGTTGCATATTGTGACAGAGATAAGACCTTTGAAACAGCAAGATTCACAATGAAACCTGCGACCATCACTCTCGATATGCGCCTCTAAGATATCTTTGTCAGTGGTAATAGTATCGTCTCCTCTTATACAAATACAAATCTTAATAATTATTATACTTACTGGACTCCATGGAACCTATACAAAAGTATTTGTGGCCAATCTTCATTTGCAGCAATATCTTCGGAGCCGTTAATATGCAGAAACCCTCTGGAGGCCGTGGTGCGGTTGCAAGTCTCCTCACACAACGTCTCGTTCCCGGCGGACTGGTCGAATGTCTGGTTGACAGTGTTCTCCATCGCCATGGCGAGGGTGCTGGACAGCAGGGGGTCGGTGGAGGT
This sequence comes from Micrasema minimum, assembly GCA_022494985.1. NCBI lineage: Eukaryota > Metazoa > Arthropoda > Insecta > Trichoptera > Brachycentridae > Micrasema > Micrasema minimum. The sequence continues at coordinate 60,060 of JAGVSP010000675.1, forward strand.
GTCAGAGCTGATCCTGCGCGGCGGCGTCACGGAGGCAGGGTCGGCCAGGTCGGCGCTGCTCCGCAGCGGAGCGTTGAACCTCGGCAGGTTCTGCTTGTAGCGGTCCAGGATCTCGGTTGCGGACAGCTGGCAGATGGTCACCGAAGGAGGGGGTAGCACTCCTTGCAAGGTTCTCTGTAAAAAAAAAACAGCAATCAATAAAAAAAGAGACGTACATTTTGGTGTTTACAAAATGAAATTCCGGATTCATTAACAGTCACAAAGCTCTGAGAAAACTATTTATTTAAGTACCTTACATTTTTAAAGTTATATTGTATTTAATGCATTGCATTCCTCACTGAGGGACCTCGTGCCGAGAAAAGAACTCACATAGAAGATATTCTTTCTGATCTAAATATAATCTGTATAGTGGTTATATTTAGCATTTAGCAGAAATAATATGGGTACAGGATGGGCATAGAAAATTCAAAAATATTTGAGGTTTGGGGCAATATTGATGAATGTACACATACCTCTAATGTCTGTATAAGATGTTTATCACACTTTTCAAACTGCTTCAATATCTGATTAACCTTCTCATATTCTGATTTCTGGTCTAGATAGTCTTCTTCTTCATCGGGAGAATATATTGGGTGACTGAGCTCCGCTGTTATACGAACCATCCATCGACTCACCACTCTTATTATGCGATAAGTTTGGTTGAGTGTTGCCATATTGGGTTTCGTTCTTTTTAGGATTTAATGTATTAACTGTCCCCGTAAAAGTAAAAGCGTTGCTAGACGCTACGGCGCTACATTTAACAGCACTTTTGTGAAGGACATCAGAAAATTTGAGAGGAACTTTGGAAGGGATATCGCTAGATACTACATCGCAGTCAGACGGAAACTGGGATATGGAAGAGAAACCAGTTATTCCTGATTTACTGCTGCTAGCTGAAGCACTCTGAGATGAATTGGACGTCACTTCATCCGACGATTTATAAGGCAAATATTCCGTAGATTCTTCTTTATGAGTATATTCTCTGGGTAATGTATACTTGAAATCATCTTTACTTTCCTTCAACTCCTCTATAGAAGGAAACTTTTGTAAATGTTTAAAATTAAAAGTGAGCTCGTTGTTGGGAAGTTTGAAGACGTGGTTGTTGGAGGAGGAAGGAGCAGAATGACAGAGAGAAGAGCCGGCGTGAAGATTGTTGTCTGTTGCGTTATTACTGTTTTCCATTGTCAGAAAGGAAGTCGTCAGGGAAGGTTTGTTACCGATTCCGGAAACCTTGAATCCTTCCGGGATGCAGTGCGCTTCACACCGGTTCTCCGGGCGAAACACACTCAGGTGATTCTTCTCCAAGTCTTCAGGGAGAATCATAGGATCAATAAAACCTGAATTGATATCATTGTCTTGTAGATTGTTGTCTGTGAGCAAACTCTCGCAACCAGATTCTTTAAGTTCAAAATTGGAATGGATACTGGGCACATAACTCTGGCCGGATAAGTTTTTATGAAAAGCCCCCGATTCCAAACAGTTGTGTTTGGCAGGGAACGGATTTAGTTGGCAGATATCATCGTCCTCTATTTGGATATGTACACTAGTTCTTTTGGAAGCGAAAAAAACTTCTTTAGGAGACTGGAGTCCCTCGGTTACCAATCCATCATTTAGGGAGCAGTCCGCCCTCACGGGATCAGAGCTGCAGGAGTCGGAGTCCAGGATGCCGATGAAACTGCTTCCGGGCTTGAAGAGATTATACATGGCCTCTTTTGGCCCTAGATAGTTGTACAGGTGGATAGACTCTACTAAGGAGTGGCTGTTTGATTTCGATTCCAATCCGGGTATTTCCATACTATGTCATTAGCCATAGGGAAGCGTCATTCATTTTACCTGTTAAAAAATAAAAATATTGGATACTTCATATTATAATAAAAACAAATGTGAATACACACGCGTAATATTCATTACAGATTACCAAAATTAAGTTTGATTCTGAACAAAATAACTAAAAGGGCGTTGACCCTTTCAACTAAAATTATTTATTCATTCATTCATACAAATTCTAAATACCTATCTTCAAAATAAGGAATATTTTGGTGTGCAAAAAATTGAATAACACTTATTCTATAAATAAATCTCAAGTCAATAATTAAAATATAAATATGATTTCAAAGTTAACATTTTTTACTAATATTATTTGGGAGAAAAAGACAAGAATATTTTACAGAATGAATATTTTTGTATAAAATAAGAGAATACTATTCTTGAAAATAAAAGTAATCAAAATATCTACGATTGCGGTTGCAGAACAAGAGGTTACATGAAAGCATGGTTAGTAGTTCTTTTGCGAAGACTTACGGTAGGTAAATTATCAACGTACAAATTTGGATATATCGTATTCACGATAATTGAGGAAATACTGCGCCCGAAGGCATGTAAATACGAGATTTCCTAACTATGTACCCAATGTTCTAGTACGCCATTACGTAGACAAGTCGGGACAATACAAATTCCAACTTGTCGATTCAATATAACACTGGTATTTTAGAAAAATAGCGTTATTTTTAAAACAATCCGATTTGTATTGATAGTTTCGTACTCTTATAACACTTTCAAAGTCAAAATACCTACGCTCGAAAGTTTACATAGGAACATGTACTCGTCCGACCAGGGCGTTATCACTCAAATTATGAAAGAAAAGAAAACTACACGATTAAATGGGTACACTTACGAGTTGAAGATAAAATAATTAATTAGTTATAGCGCAAAAGTAATCGGAATTTGGTCAATATCCCGTGAAAAATTTTATATTGCGTGTGCAACGTATGTTATGATGACGTATTATCGAGAAAAGTTGCATAAACTGTACATAATTTTTTAAATAAAGAACTTAATAAACAATTTATCATTACCTAGGGCCTTCAGCATGTACAATATAACTTATTTAAAAACAAAACTAAAGCCATTTATAACAGACATCGACCCCCCCGAGTAGCGCCAGCCATAGATTTGCGAAATTCGCTAAGATTTTCCGATTGAAAATTTATCTATAGGCATTCAAAAATGACAATAAGCTACTGCATATCTGGCAACATTAAATTCCGTTAAAATGCTACACGTAAGTACTTCTTCTTTTTAACCCTCGACCTCCGATGAACAAGTCTGAAAAACAGCAATAATGCCAAACAAATAGTGCAACTATATTATAGGTCTGTGCAGAACTTTCCATTTATCCGCTATTAAATAAATGAAGACGTTTTTTACTCTCGTTGCTTTTGCCATGGAATGGAAGTTCCGAAAACCTATAGTTCTCACAGTCAAGAAAAAATGTTACAACACAACATATAAATTAAAGTAAAAAATGTGGCCAGACCTTGTCGCTCACAAAAATAATGGTAATTTTTGCCAAAACAAACATTATACACATGAACAAAGAATACGAACACAAATTCAACTCAATCAAAATTATAAAAAAAACAAAAATAACAATATGTAAATTTTCAATGAATTAATTAAAAAAAAAAAAAGATTAATATATTTTAATTTAAATATTTAAATTATGTTGTTTGCGTGCTCTAGATAATAAAAAAAAAAACAACTAATTAATATTAGACTTGCATATTATATATGTATAAATATATATTTTTTTATTTCTTATAAAAATCTTATAAAACATACATAGTATTATATTCCCAGGAGTTATTATTTGATATTAATTATGAACACATAGCTTCGAACTTCGTAAACGCTTGTGTAAATAATAATATATGAAAAACTCATAATTTATAAAACAAAGGTTTTATTTCCAGGAAATTCTTATGTTGAAATACGTTGATAGACGTAATTTTGTCACTAAAAGACAAAAAAACTTTTTAATTGTAAAGTAATATAATTACCAATAGTTTATGCACTTGTTTCATATGGACTACCAATAAGCAGAACTCTGTAATCAGTGTTTTTTCCATTGGCTAATTTTTTTATATTCGAAAACTATATTTTTTTAGTTTTTTACCCAGAATTTTTTACTTTGTCAGCATGTAAAAAGTTATATATTTATAGCCATTTAGCATATTAGCTGGTTTTATTTATGAAACACAGATGGCTATGAAATGAAGGGAGACGTCAAATACGTCAAAATAAGTTTGAAGTGAAAATGTAGTAATTTCCGCATTACATTATTTTATCCATTTGTCCATTAATTGGTTGATATTTACAAATATTAATAACATGATTGTGAACTGCATCGTTGTGGGGTAAAATGTAAGTAGTGTTTAAAACCATTGCTATTTTGGGAATAACTATTTTGGGCAGCTAACACACTAACCTTACGAATCGACATTTACTCCACTTCCTAATTCTATCAGATATGATGCATACTTGATTTACTAGAATGAGTCGAACTCTTTACAAGGCAAAGCTTATCTTATCAGTTGTATATGTTTAAAAATTAAAATGATTTTACGTTTTATGTTAATTTACATATTGCATATGTTTTTCTTCCCCGTTATGTTTTTACGTGAATAAAATGTTTGAAATGTTTTTTATTGCAGCTACGCTTAAACGTCGTCGAATGTAAACGTAAATAAACTCAAAATGGCATTGACTGATTATGTTGTAAGAGAAAAGCTACCAGAATTATGGAGACAGATCGACAACACTCACCTAAGCTATTTGGAAACTGACGATAGTCCGGAGAAATTAGACCAAAGGAAAAAATTAGAAGGTAACAAACAGTACTATATTATTGATTATATATATATATTTTGCTCCCTCAGAATGATACCACAACTTAAAATGAAGATTTTCTGGAAAGCGCTTTGAATATATTAATCATCCTTAGATTTCAATATGATGGGTTTCATTTACAACATATTGTCTATCTCAGTTTGAATTTTCTGTGGCTAGCTGGATTCTTCATAATTAAATTAATCTGTCCTCTAAAATTCTCATTCTGGAGTTAGTAATTTTTGCCTGAACACCGACGATAATAGACCATGTTTGCATGTGAATGTGGTATTTCCAGGCTACATTCTGGACTTCCTGTACCTGGTGCCGCACGAGAACAAGTTCACGCTGGCGGAGACAGGCGAGTTGCTAGCGCGCTCGGCGCTGCGGCCCGACTTCAGCGCCTTCCGCCTCGCGCGCGGCTGGGCGGCCCTCGCGCGCCACGCCTCTAACCTCCTCGTGCAGCACTGGCGCAAGGAGTATCGCACCATCCGGGTATGTTGTTGTGATGTATTGGTATGGGGGCTTTTAGTAATACACGGCTGTGACAATATTGACGGGTTTATTATAATACACGGTTTAACTGTCTACGCTGCTCAGAGCTCTAACTGGGGATGACGGGCACACAGCAGACATACTACATACACACACACACGTTCGTACATCTTCTGTCACCCTCACACACATATCTCACTGGTTACTGATTCAATATACATATTCTCACCTGCGCTCCGTACCAACCGTGGCCTGGCTTCAGCGCCTTCCGCGCGCAGCTGTCCGGCCCTCGCCCTTTTTCTTTAAATAAATAAAAATAAACATTTTACGAGATTAAAGATCTCAGAAGATTTTTTGTCAATTGGAATTCAGTGAACATGTAAACACATGCTCAAAAGATGTCGCTATAAGGTTATATATGAGTCGATCTTTTACAGCTCTTTGTTTTTTTACATAAAAAAGTAAAATATCTCTCTTAGCACTTAACTGGTTAGTGTATGGGCAGGAGCATCGCTATTTTCTTTTGACTTGAGCGATGTCTGTGGCCTTAACTTCATTTAACATGTTTGTTCACAATTTAAATAGTAAAATCGTTCAAAAGTGTCGTGGCTGACAGAGTCCCCCGGGACTATATAACTATTGCGGGTTTGGTGGGCTCATTCCCCTAAGTATATTCTCACCCACATGCTTACAGTTGCACAGTTTACACCCGCGACGTGCAAGCAGGTACCCTGCAAAGTGTCAGACTCTCCTGGGCCAACATTGATAATTTTTCTCTTTAGGGTGACTCAGCCAATAACTGGCCGTTGACGGAAAAAAACTTCTTTTGCTGAAAAATGACATGTTATTAAAATGAATATTTCTAACTGATAGTTATTGGTCCCCATATATGCCAGTTATTGGAGGTTATGTCAGCTATTGGTGCTGTAAATTACTTCTTTCTTTCATATAAATGAAATACTTATGCTATTTAGGCAAAAAGCTAATCTTTAAAATTGTCATTTTTCAGTTTATTATTTCTTTTTTTACTTTATTCATCTAAGAATGAAGCAATCATTAAAAATGCCAAACATTTTTAGTTTTTATTTAACTCATTGAATCCTGGAGCGAAGGAGTTATTTATTTATTTATTTAGTACATTGCAGTTTTTAAGACGTCATATTGTTATTTTCAATGCATTCCTCATTTATTATTATTTCAAAGTGATTTGATGAGTGTACATTGCAGTTGTGAATTTTTCTACCTTTCTCTTGATGTGTTAAATAAAACCAATTATTTATTCTAAACACAAGGTCAGTGCCAAAATTACCAACTTAACTTTATATATATTGTAGTTGTGACGCATATATGACAGTAATTGGTAAAATCTCTTTCATAATACACCGATTACCATAATTACAGTTATTATCACAACTGTGATGTAGATATGTTGATAATCTGAACACAAGAGGCCCAATAACTAGATGCAAAATTTTAATCCTAAAAGATATGTTTCCATTATTTTTTGTCGCATAATAAAATAAAAGTCGTCATTCAGCTGTACAGCGGTTTCTACAAGCACGAGGTGGAGGGCTCAGGGTTGGCTGACGCTGGAGACATGCTGCGGGCGATGGGGTACCGGCAGGATGGCGCTCCGCACACCCTGACCCTGGATGGACCGGTGTGCCCCGACCAGGTCACAGCCGTCTCCAGAGACTCCCTTATTGCCTATGTCGAGTGTCAGGTAAACGGAATAGCTGATAAATAAAAGATGAAGAGATTTTGAATTGATCTTTATTTTAATTATTACCCTGTAAAAGGCTTTCCTCATCGCGTGATTCCCCGTAAAGAATGAAAAAATATAATTTCAAGTGGAAATTGACAGTTTGTGTTCGTATACAGAATAATCAAGTCAGATTTTACGGAATTTTAATTATTTTTTAGTAATTACCTTGAAACCTTTTTGTAAAATATCAGTAAGGCCGATGTGTTTTGAAACATCAGTATTGAGAATCAATCATCCTGAAAATGTACCTAATATTTTCGCATTCTTTTATAGAATAAGCTGAATATTATTGTTATATTTAATACATCAAGAGAAAGATAGAAAAAGTTACAATTTCAATGTGCGTTCATTAAATTAATTTGATTTGTTTAGATAATGATCCAAATCTGGGAAGAGGTTTCCATTCGAGGAGGAAGCTGTAGTTGGTTGGAAGTGTTACGCTGTAGGGAGGAGTACTCTGGAGATGTGGACCAGGCTGCTGCCCTCATCATCTACTCTCAGAGGAATCACTCTAAAGGTTAGCCATAACTCACAAGTCCAATAAACCATTATATTTTAATAAGTCCTTACTGTTTGATTAACATGTACCTGTATTTCTTTTCAGATATTTATTCGAACGTGAAATTCGGCACTAGTCCTCATGCGGTGATTAAAAATAATCTGCCGTACTCTTCCCCACCGATCCACGACTACAACATGTTGCAGCAGAGTTATCACTCCATTCCTACAATCAACGGATTACATGGACAACATATCAACCCTCACTGCATGCAGCCCAATAGTAACGGGTATATTCACAACGGTCATGGGATGGTAACGGGTACAATACCGATCAAAAATCAACACGTCAATACTCATCCTGATGCCCATAGTATGTATTGTTCCAATCCCATGATGCAACCTCAACACATCAACTCCTTGAACGGGATGCAAAGAAGTCCGCTAGAGGTCAGCCCGATGTATAGGTTTAACAATGTCGGCGTTTTAAATCAGTGCGCTCCTGTACCCGGCTATTATTACAATACCATGAACCCGCATCCTTATTTAATGCAACCTCCTTTGACTCAGTTTGGAGGGGTCCGGCAAGCTACCACTCTTCCTCTCAGTAATGGGTACCACTGTGCAGCCGCCCCTCAGGCCAACTACTGCCAGTCTGTTCCGACGGCTCAACTCATCGAGCTCGATATACCACCCAGCTATTCTACTAACAGCCACTCCCACCACGCCTGTCCCAACATATCCAGCCCCAAGCAAGCTATCCCCGAAAGAAAAAGGGTAGATAATGGACAGACGCACAGAGAACCTAATTCTAAAATCTACCACGGTGGTTCTATAGATTCGAAAAATAATTCCATGGCCCAAGGAACCACGAAAAAATCTCACGATCTAAATTATGAAAATCAAGAAAATGCTCGGAGAAATAGCGCTCCGAGGTCATCAGCATCCTACACCAGCGATAATACATTCTCTATTCCGAGATCAGATACCCAACCTTCTCTGAGTAAAGCGCGAGAAGACGGAATGGGCACCTTCGAAAGCTGGGATTATGTTTTTAGGAATCTGGAAAGTCAGGGTTACTCCAAAGATTTAGGTGAAAGAGGCAACATCCTCTCACCCCCTTTAGAACGAGATTCCAAGACCTTGGGAAGAGTTGGTAGTAGGGATCCAAAGAGGTATCAACAGACAACAATGGACTTGGAAGATGCCCTTCATGCGATAAGTTTAGAAAAAGATTCCGATGAAGAATTATACAGAACTGCTAAAATAAACGAAACTTTATTGAAGCTCAAACAGGACAATGAGGCTAAAGCTGCGAAAGCAAACAACAGAAGACATATTCTCGCTGATGAAAAGGATAAAAGGAAATCTAGCTCATACGAGAATGCATCTATCTCCCCCGCAATAGACACCAACGGATTTAAGATAACTAATGATAAAACCCATCTCATTTCAAAAGAAGACACCAAAGACAAGAAAGAAATGGATAAGAATATATATGTAAACGGGAATAACTCAACAAGAACCACAGAAAGTCGAAAAGCAAAAAAGAGTATTGTTAAGTGCTTGAGTTCAGAAAATGAAAATAACTCAAAAAAGAAGTCCACTTCAGATCATTCAGTGCACGCAAGTTCAAATACTGAGAAAACCCAAGGTAATTTTACACACTTATCCTACTTGATATTATCCTTGTTTTCTTACCTTTCATTACACCAACCTTAAGAAGAATATTGAGGCTAGAAATAATTGTATTTTGCCCTTTACTTTCTGCATGAGACCAAGAACGCAGCGGACACAAAAAGTGGTCGCAAAATAGGGTTTTTATTTTTTTATCAAAAGTAAAATAATAAAACAAAAACTAGCTCCCAAATTCCATAGAATTTGATGTGCTCTAATTAATAATTGTTATTTTTAATTGCTGCCATCCTTAGGCTTAAAACGCATATGAAAATCTATTAAAAAAAAAAATTATTACTTCTAGAACCTTCAAATTTTAATATTTTTCACTTAAAGAACCTAAATTGTATGTTTGCCTAGGTTAAAAACTAAAAAGTGAAAATCGAAATGGCGCTGAACTGATTATTGCATAACACCGTCCAGTTATCCAGAAAAATTATAAAAAATGTCAAAAAGGAGGGCTTTCTTTTGTCTGCCTGTTTCCCTAGAATATAGTTTGAAGTATATTTATATGATAATCTTCAAAGCTTTGAAGCTGTTAATTAATCCGGTATTTCAAATTGAAAAAACTCAAATTTGTAATGCTGACCTCAGGATTACTATGCCAATAATTAATATCTTAGATATTGATAGTTTATTTAATTTTTACATTACAGCACCCAGTTCATCCAGTCACCGCACCCGACAGCACTCCCAGGGTTACGATAGTACCGACGCCGGCTTGAAGACCAGGCTGGTAGTCAGCCTTCACGATCAAGAAAAGAGCCCCACCAACCGGAACTCGGAACACCACGGCTCTCGCAGCTCAGGAACCAAAGAATCGGAGAACCACTACAGGGGCAGCAGGCACCAAGGAACTAAGCCCTCCGATCAACCAGGAGGTAAGGAGAAGAAAGATGTCGGTTCCAACAGATGGGAGTGCGGCACCTGCACTTTTGTGAATAATTCTGCGAGGAATGCTTGTGAAATGTGCGCCAAATCACGCCAGCTGGGTGTTGAAGCCACTCCCCTTATGAGTGGTGGTAAGGAGTGCCCGACATGCACTCTGGTCAACAAGAGAGATGCGACAGTATGCACAGTTTGCGACACGGACTTGAAACATTCTCCCACTTATATATAAAACCTGACACAGATTTATATAGTACAATGTATTTTCTGACAACAGATGTTTTTATATTTAACCACAAATTTTTGTTAGTAATCTTTAGTGTAGTAACAGCCATTTGAATGGTACGGTATGTCCTTCTGTAGGTGTGATATTGTTTTTGACTAAATTGTTATTTTCTTTATTTTTACATTCATATTTTCACTGTTATTTATTGTTGAATTTATTCATAGAAATGCACAAAATTTGATATAATTTTAGTTATTTTTTACCGTAAATATTACAATTTATTATTTGAATTGTTTTGAAAATGCATTTTTAATTTTTATGTTAGTAGTTGTTGACGCAAATAACGTAGATATGTCATTTTGTAAGACAGAGGCTTAATAAATTAATAATTTGCCAAGTAATGTTAAGAAGAGGAATGTAACAAGCGGAATACCGACTAAAGTGAAACGGAATACAGGGACAATAGTTGTATTTCTTAAATTTTGGTCTGCTTCAATATTATTTAATGTGATTCATTTGTTAACGTGTTAAATCATTTGATTTGAATTGTATACTGTTAACTACTGTTAAAAAGTTATTAATATCTTGTTCTCTCTCCAGATAGTATGTTACACTAAAGCGTACATAGTTGGTTTAACTAACCTTTATATTGCATAGTGATAATCTACATTTATATTCACTAAATAGATCAAATATACAATGCTATTTTAATTACATTATGACAGTACTCTGAAGAATTTTACTAACCTATCTTAATTACTAGAAATTGTTTACTTGTAACAGTCTACAACTTTCAAGTGTGTCATTAAACAACTAATTATTATGACTGGTTCGAATTTCTCTCTGGTGCCTCTAGGAAAAAATTTACACTTAATTCCGAGAACAAAAATATATCAGAATTTATTTAAAACAATAAAGATTTTATCCTACAAAGTTATTGAAAACCTATCAATATAATACATTTGTGATATGGAAATTTGTTATCAGTTTTAATATATTATACAAAATATTAATGAATACTATATCCTATACAAGAGTAGAAAGAATGTTATAAACATCTAATCTTAAACTATTTTAACACAAAGAGCACATTTATCTCCTCCCTTGCTTATAAATTGTAATCTACTTATATTTTTACATTTTTAAATTGAATCCATAACTTACAGTGGGTTGTTGGTTTTTTTTTTTGAAAACATAATTCTTAAACAGTTTCCTGTGTCATTTTTCAAAACTAGGTATTGCAGTCTAATATGCCGTGCGCCGTGCAAGGCAGACATTAACATTCATTTTAATATGGTAGAAAAAATATTGGCAGCCAAACTTACAGATACTCATATTATATTTTACATATTACAAAAAAAATTATTTAGGTTTTTTATCATCTCCTTTATGTAACTACTTGCTTTTGTCAATCATCAGTTTTGGTTCAAATTAGTATATTTTATTATTTCATGTGCGCCTTAGAATTTTTTTTCTATACTACTACTACTACTTTCCCTTATCCGCACCCAATGGTGCATAGGGTGCACTGCATTGGTACACCAAGTGCAGTGTATCTTGATCATTTTATTACTTGAAGGTCGGATGTTCAGTCTTACGCTTCAGTACCAGTCCAAGGTATCACACATGAAATATTAATATGAAAATCACATGTAAATAAATATTTCATCTTGACCGCCTTCATGCGCCTTCACTATGTTATGAGGCGGACAGATATTCAATACAATATGTAAAAAAAATTGAGTAATTCACTTCCTATGTATGTGTTAAATCTTTCGACTACATTTAAATTGAAGACGCATATAATTTGTCCTAAAACAAATACGCATTTAAAAAATGCATTTCACATTTCATTTTTAGAGTAATTTCGTTGTGCAAATAGTGTGTTCAAAGATAATTATGTTCTTACAGCCATTGTTAATAATACAACCCACGGATATTCTTAAATGTGTACTGCCATCTGTACTTGGCATATGACAACAATATTTGGTTGGTATATACATGACGCGTAGAACGGCATTAACAGGGTAATGCTGTTATTCCACAAAGGGGCTACGTTTAAAAGTCTCGGAAAAAATAGATCCTGCATTATTACATCATATGCATCATAGCCATACAGCGGTATAAATAACATCGTCACTATTTTGTAATTATTTGCCAAGTATCCTTGTATATTTTCAATGGTACTCAAAGAAAAGAGAGCCATAAAATGTTTATACGCATGTTTGTTTCTTAACTGATATTAATTTATTCAATTTTAATGCATATTTTTTAAAAGCATGATTCTGGCCTATCCTTAAAAATATAATTCATAGAGTATTCAAATTAAATGTAATAAATATTAACTCTTATCTTAAACAGATATTGTTAAAGGAGAGATAAAACATACAGGATTAATTTCTCTATAATATAGTTATAATGAATGATGTAAATACAAAATATTTATTAACTAATCCGATATTTATGAGTAGATTAACTCATAGTTATTGTATGTATACGGGTTTTATACTTTAAATGCATTATATTTCAATAGCTGGTTGGGAAAATAATGAAATAAGAATAGTGCAAAATTAAAGCACAAAAGATTCACTCACTACTGAGAATGTTTTCTACATTTTTTAATGTTTCATTGCACTAGTATTATTTGAACAATTTCACATTTGCAAACATACAATAATAACTTATGATCACGCTTACAGACTGTACAGTTTTCTGAACAAGAAACTGTAAAAGAAACTGCACAGTTTTCAGTCAGTAAAGTGCGCATTTGTAAGCAATTGTATCACAATATTAATTTGTTCAAAATTTTTCTCAAACATGAAGTAGGTAAATGCTTTTTGTTAGGAGAGGAGGTATTGAAATATAGGTTATTTACGTTATCTGTCACCTATTACAATAATATAACGCATTCAAAGTATAACACCCTGTATTATTTTGACAAATGGTATTGAAAATTGACTCTATTGAGGGTTTATACATTATACATAGCATATTTACTTATTGAGAAAATATTTTTCTATTTTAATTTCTATTTGCCTGAAAATGTAAAACTGTTTAACAGAATATTTACAGAAACACAAATGGAATTATGTTCATGTATAGTTTATAGAACTGTTTGTATATAAATATGATATATTACGTAATTAGTTAATAACACCGGTTATGAAGACCTATATTTAAATTTGAAATGCTTTAACTAGATTCATTGCATCAATATGTTTAAGAAACACATTAAATGGTTTGAAAATTAACATTACCAGTGTTTTATTTTTGAAATATGGTATCTTGGTAAATTATAGGATTTATATTCTGTCTGTCACCTATCTGCAGTTAATTTATTTAATAAAAAAATATGTATATACAACTCACAATCAAATCATTTGATTACTGTTACTCAAATAAAAAAAATCAAAATAAAAACTCAAATAAAGAAATGGCAGTACACAACGAATTTCTGGTACCAACCCTTATGTATAGTAGTGAAGCGTGGTATTGGAAAAAGAAGGATGAAAGTAGACTGAATGCTGTTGAAATACGATCTCTCAGGTGAATGTATGGTAAGACTATGTATGATTGCAAGGCTGAGTGCAAGGCTGAGATAAGCATTATCGACAAAATTAAGAAAGGGCTTTTACGATGGTTTGGTCATGTGGAGCGAATGAGTGATGAAAGAACGGCTAAAAGAAGTTTAAATGCAAGTGTGCCTGGATGTAGAAGCCGCGGAAGGCCGAGAAAAACATGGCATGACCAAGTGGACATGTGAAAAGTCGGAATAACTGGCGTATGTGCATGAGAAGATGTATGAATGTAGAGAAAGCAAAGGAAGTCTGTCAAAACAGAGTGGTATGGCGTTCTATCCTCTCTGCCTACCCCTACGGAGAAATGGCGTGATGGTTAATTAGTTAAATAAAAAAATCTTTTTGAAACCTTCAAATCTTCTGCATAGTCTAACCGAGTGCTCGAAAATTAAGTACTGCTTTCTTATTTACGAGCTGACAAGACAAACATCGCAACATAATAATATGAAGGTAGGACGTAAGAAACATGTGTAGTCAATCTTTTTATGAATTTGAGTCTCTACACTGTCACTGTGTAACTGTGTACACATTGTTAGGTAATTTTAACTTGGGGAGAAGAAAGCACGATTAGCCAAAAATGTAAGTAAAAGAAAGGTTCAACTTTTGTGAGGATAATAAATTTAAAAATACAACTTAAAACATCCATCTACATTGCATTAAAGAAATTTTATCATTTCAATACTATATTATCTAATAGTTTCATATGAAGTTCTATTAATTATTAACTTTAATGTGCCGGGCAGAAATACTCGCCACGCGTTTCCCAACCTTTTTCAGTCGCGGACCTTTAGGAAATCAAGCACAATTTTCAAGGACCCCCTTAGTAAAAAAAAACAGCAATAAAATTTGGGACCATTTACTTTATAATAGTACCTACTACAAATACAAAATTTACAAATAAAAAAAAAAAATACGTTAATAATTAACGCACAACAGCAACACCAACACGGTTAATAGGGTCTTATCTTAAAATTTATTCGCTAATATAAAAATATCCTGACCAGACTCTATTAATGTGAAGGTTGGTGTTGCTTTTTTTAAACTAAATTAGTAATGTTTGGGTTGATGTTACTACTCAGTGGTAGTCTCAGATCGGATTCTACTTGCAATCTATTTCTGTATTTGTTATTAGTGTAAACAAGAGCAGAGAATGCCTTTTCACATAGGTTAAGAGATAGCCTATAAGTGGACGTTATTTTTAGAAATTAATATAAGTGTATGTCTGTTGGATGTTCATAAACAAATATATTAAAAAAAAAAAAGTTGTCAAATGGTCAAGAGATGTGACTGCGGACCCCCATACACATATTCGCGGACCCCCAGGGGTCCGCGATTTTAAAGTTTAATACTTTAATTTTAATTCAATGTTTATTAAATTAAATTTTAATACTAGATTATTTTAACATTTTAGCTTTTGATATTTTAATGTATATTATGATTGCGTGTATTTGTTTTGAATAATTAATATGTAAAATGCATTAAGTGCTGTTTATTTTGATAAATAAATAAATATATGTAACAGGTCTGCCAATACCCACTTATTTAGCAGTCCTGAACATACAATAGCTAAATATATAAATTCATCGATGGTTATGGAGTAGTTTTTTCCAAAATCGTCAGTAAAATTATTGATTCCACATGTTTTTTCCGTCCAGTCTTCATATTATAATATGTTTAGTGTAAAAAAAATTGTAAAAGGGTTACAATATTACATTTTCTCCGGTGACAATGTTTTTAACAATCATATTTACATAGGTTTTAACTTCGTCAATAATAATATTTATTGCCTTTCACGTGTAAAATAGCTATTTAAGGTATCGGTGTCGAACATGCATTGTTTTGCTGACGAAATATTAGTTTCCCCATCCAACAATATTCACAAAGCCGTTATTCTCCAACTATAGTTTAATTATTTTTTTACTAAAACTTGTCACAATGATTTTTGACATCTATTGACATCTCCACACAGATGAAGAAGAGTTAAGAGAAGGGTATATGGATATATGAACGTTTACAGGAGTCGTGGATTAGGTGGTTAGGTTAAGTTATCACATTTCATTCCCGATTTTTCTGACCAAAATTGGATATCGATTATGCTACTTGAATTTATTTAAAAAAGCTGACTTCCAATTGTTTTTAATAATGTGGAATTTAAATCGATTTTATTATTTTTAATTAAATGCCAAACATCAACTCACAAGGAAATCAAATAATAGTAAATAGGTACCTAATTGTTTTGTGGAAAAATAAAATCGGCCAAAGATAATTAATTTCTTCTGAACGCCTGCAGCTAGGCAAAATTGTTAACAACAAATGTAATAAATTTACCTACCCTCGTATTCGTTAAAATTTTAACAAATATATAATTTATAGGTAAAATTTTAACAAATTTATAAGACTGAAGATATTTGAAATACATTGTACTGTCGAGAACCTTTAAACAGTTGATTATATCAGTAATTACTTGAAGCGTTTAAGCATTGCTCGATTTTAGTGTAGCGGCTTTGGTAAACAGATTAACTAAAATGGCCGTTTACCTTAACTACTTTTTCGGTGATAGAAATTTAAGTACTCTTTGGTCATTTCGCCTTAGTATCAACGTTGAAAGATAGCCACAACTTTTGTCTTGAAATGCAGTGCAAATTCAAATTATTTAATATCATCTTAAATACCTTCGTCTTTGGAGCATATTCGCAGACTTACGACATGTATTTTAAAGGATTAAGCGCCGGAATTAACATGGAAAATTACATCAATTTATGGGAAGACTTAGTTTATATTACGGCCACAAAAACGGTTATTATTTGCAAAGATAAATCCGAAGATAAAGAGGAATATTTAACAAATTTAATAGATATGTTGACTAATCACGTGGGTATTATGATTGTCAATGAAAACGAAAATCAAACAAAAATTATGTTGGAAGCCATTTCTCTGAAACAAATATTTTTCATGACATTTGACTCGATGGACGAAATGAGAATTAAATTACTCGACAGCAAGATTTTAAAACAGTCACTCTCGTCTTATTTTGTACTAACTACATTTGATTCAGACCTGGGTCCATTGTGCGCAAGCTCATTTATGAATGAAGCTTTGAAAAACAAAACAAGGGAAATATTTGTAACGATTTGGAAAACTCACCGAATTTTAAATGTTCTGATATTTTTTCCAAATATTTGCGGCACGGCGCTTTTTTTGACATACGATCCCGTCTTACACGAAACTGGAGAAGGAAATACAGAAGATATTACGATAATTACAGATAATGAAATCATGTACAGGAATTTTTCTCTGTTTAATGAGTACAGCAGATTTAACGGGTACCCACTGGAAGTAAAATTGTTCCCACGCATACCGACTTTGGTAAAAAACCTTTCTGAAGCTTTTCTGTCTACTTACTTGCATAAAGACATCGCTGAATGTGGAAATATTGGCGGGATCGACGGATTTTTGCTAGCAAACATGGTGAAGTATCTTAGATTCACTTTGAAGATATCTTCTTCCTCCGACGGTCAGGAGTATGGATGGAAGTTAGATAATGGGACTTACACAGGGACAATAGGAGATGTTCTATACAGAAGAGCGGACATTTCATTTAATGGTAGATTCCTTACTGAGTACGGGTCTCCAGACATAGACTTCACTGATCCGATCTACAATGACCAGTTCTGTGTCTTGGTACCAAAATCCTTACAAATCCCTACTTGGATGAACATATTTCAAGGATTAAGTATGACCGTTTGGGAGTTGAGTATCGCGACCGTTTTCGTTTGTGGGATCGTTTGGTGGTTGATGAAGTCGTTTAAGTTTGGTGAAGGGAAGCCTCCGGGGTTTAATAATATGAATTGCTGTAATTACAGTATGGACGCTTTCCTTATGATAGTTTCGCAGCCCATAGTGATGCCGACTGTCACGCCAGAGAGGATCTTTATAGCAGCATGTCTGTTTTTCAATTTGATATTGGCGGGAACTTTTCAGGTAAGGCGAGAAAAGATTGATTCTTTAAAGTTCACAAATTCATCAATTTGTTACGTATCTACCTACATAAGACTTATAAATGACACTAAAGCTCCTCGATCAAGTTGGGGGGTGAATGTGTTTATAACAATCTTATTCCCGAGACAGTGATAGGGGCAATGAAAGCATTAATTTGGTCGCGTATAATATTTTTTTCGCTCTTCCAGTTAAAACGAACTCCATTCAATCTCGCGGATTAGCTTTGAAATATCGGTAAAGTTGTGCTGTATGAAAAAATACTCTATACAACCTACATCATATTTGGAGACGATTTGGTAGAATTTTAAAATTTTATTTGACTTAATAAATTTAATTTGTGCGAAGTTGTTTTTTTTTTTTTTTATAAATTTTTGCAAAGTGTTGTCAAATATCATTTAGTCAAGTTAATATTATCCATAAATAAATCAAAATAAAAGACCGCATTTTCATAAGAATTCGCTCAATTTTACTTAATCTGAGGTACTAATGGAAGCTTTCACGAGATTTTTTTTTAAAGCTCCTAAAAAGTTATCCTATTACGTTCTGCTGTTCCGTTATTCTGTTATGTTCTCCTGCCTACTCCTAGTAATAATAATCTGCTACCTTACCAGGAGCTTAGCTTAAACTGTAAGGTCGCTTTACAGTTTAAGCTAAGCTCCTGGCATTAAAAGCATAAACAATCATGTATTCTGGAAATCTACGTGCCTGACAAAAGTCATAATAAATTTTCTTTCTCATAATATGACATTATTAGGGATTTTTTGGATTAAAGAATTTCTTAGAATAAGAGTCTACTGCGGAACATATTACATGTGTTCTGCTCACAAGTAGGTTCTTATAGATTTTTAAGGAGGCCTCGTTTAGATGGGCAGGGTAGGATAGGGTAGGATAGGGTATGGTAGGGTAGAGTAAGGTAGGGTAGGGGAGGGTTGGGTAGGGTAGAGTAATGAAGCGTTGGGTAGAATAGTGTAGAGGAAAATTAAATACTTCACCGCGGTAGGTTATTTTATTAAATTTTATTAAGACCTTTACCCGTACAAACAATTTGTGGCAAAAAAACCGTGTGTATAGTGCATATAATGTTTTTTACAGCCTTAAATAGCCAGCAACCTTAATTATACTCGGAATACTATTGATGTCCATTAAAAGTCGGCCTTCTCCATGATGAGAATTTCTTCCGTGATTCCGAGATTGTTTCCGTCAGATGCGGAGAAAATCCTTTTGGTCCACATCAGATTATCCCGTCCGATCCTCACACTGAGCAAAAGCAAATTAGAAGCCATGAACCGTATTGAGATAAATATAAGCCATGTCCATTATAAGTAAGGCAAATAATAATGCAAACATATACCAAAAAAGGTTAATTATATGGAAGGATTATATCACAGAATGTCCCATATTATAGGTATTGTAATATAATAGATTTACCCATGCCCGACTGCTTCCGTAGGGCTAACTCAGGGCCTTCCTTCGTGGAGGTTCGACACCTTGTCTTACGTGTATTGGACTCTCGACCCTCTCTCATTCAATCTCAGGTGACGGGAAAATGCGAACTATTCAGGTGTGTGGACAATTTATGTTTATTAAGAAAAGGTACATCCTATACGATAATTGAAAAGGTACATCCTATACGATAATTGAAAAGGTACATCCTAACGATAATTGTAAAGGTACATCCTAACGATAATTGTAAAGGTACATCCTAACGATAATTGTAAAGGTACATCCTAACGCGCAATAAATACATATAAACATACAGTTCAATTGTAAAACTAGGATAGTGTTGAAGGCCTTCCTACACAGAGTTATTAAAATTAACTTAAGATTAGATCATTGTAAAGGTGTCTCCCATAGCGGTGGTGTACTCGTGGGCTCCCCAGGGTCTACTGGAGGGAGTCCGCGTTGCGGGGGGGAAGGTTATAGCTGTCCGTGGCTGGTCCAGCCCACGGAACAGGAGCTGATGAAAACGGCGGCCTTCGCCGCTAGCGGTGAGCGGAGGCGACCCGGTATAAACCTGTCCTGTCGGGAATATATTTAGGTCTAGCAGCGTCGTTGAAGGGGGCGACACGGCATGAAAGCCCAGTGTCTTGAGGCGGATATAATTATGAATCGCCGCTCTGGCCTGTCTACACGTCAGGCCGATGGCGCGGCTTCGAGTGAGGGAAACAGGTTAGCCCCGACCATGGCTGTGCTGAAATGGTCGAGTGCGAAGCTGTCTGGCCACACTGTGCGCGGTGACTTAATGACTTCTATAGCTACCTTGGAACTTCTGCGTGTAGCAGGGCACGGGACTCGGCCGTGAAGCCTGGAACCTGGGCACTACAATCTTCAATTCAGAAATACTAGGAACTCGTGGCGAAAACTTTCAATCGTCCATCCTGGAAACGCTCCTGTCTCGATAGCCGGGCGGAGGGAAGTGACGCCGGAAAAGGTAGCCATTTTTGATGCTTAAAATTGTCAGTGATGCCATCTTGGCCGTGCTCAGAAAAAGCCAAGATGGGCAACTTGATGAATTAAAGGTTGGGGAGGTAGGTACTGAATTGTCCCATTACACTATTTAGTATTTAGATATTTTTACATATTGAGTGGCTGCGTTGCCTAACATGCAGCTAAGAACAGATTGTGCTTTCTGGGTTATTATGCCGAGTTTGTGGGCTGGTGTTGCAGCGATAAGCTTCTTACAATTTAACGTAATTGCAGGGGTATCTTAATACAGCCTTCAGTACGACCAGCTACTACCCGGATATCAACACTCTCTCTGCCTTGGACGAGTCAGGTTTGCCAATCGCCACATCCTCCAAGTTGGACTCCCTCTTCGGGAACGACAACTCCTCCAAGAGTCAGCTGTTGACTAACCTGATGAAGAAGGTGAAGAAGATAAAGACTCCAGCGATAGATGAAGCGGCGTTCCACCGGCGAGTGTCTGCTGTGGAGAGACGGTTAGTTACATTCAGGATGTATTAGATACTTTAAATACGATTTTATTTAAATGATATCGAGCACGAACTGTTCAACTGTTATTGTTACGTCATTTGCTCAATTAGTGGTGTAAGAGTGATGAAAATAAACTTCCATTTCAATGACAATTCTTCATTTTAGAAATAGTAAATTTACATTCATTTCATGCTATTATTACGGTCGCGTCATGTAAAAAGAACGCTGGCGATTATCGGTCTTATTTGGTACGCGGGGTGGGCGGGTCACATGCGCAAACACACCCCCTTCACTTTCTTCCAGCGTTCTTTTTACATGACGCGACCTGTATCTACAAGTAGAACTTCATACATAATATTATTAGACCGGGCTTCCAAAAAAGTTGGGTATGGAGTAAGCATTATATGAGAACCGCATTCTGACTTCTGATATACAAGTGGTCTCTGCCTTCAATATGACTGATGTTGCCTGTTGCCAGTTAATATTATGGTACTCAAGGATGATTGAATATAAATATAAATTATGTAGGGATGAGGCATAAGCATATGGTGCGTGTGGCAACTTTCACGAGAAGCTGGCAGATTCCAACCAATCAAATCATTCGTTTTTCAAGTGCCACAAATATAGGACGTGTCGCCGCTGTGAAAATGGCTCTTGAAAACAACAAGGTTTATTTTACATAGATAGGTTATTTTGTCTTCTTATTCGTCCCGAATTGGTTTCTTTGCTATATTTTTTGACACCATGTTATTATTTCCGCAATTGTAAATAACTTTATTTATTTATTTATTACATTTCACACATTTAATAATCACAATAATGGGATGGCGACTCAATCAGTAGAGACCCATGCCAATGATCTTGCCCCGACTCACTAGATAGTCCGTGTCGAGTCAGGGCATTGTAGTATTATACATAAGTTTGATTTCACAAATTTAGAATTTACAGCATACCAAATTTTAATAATACATAGCTATATTTTTGCAGGCGTTTTCAATATATACACGACCCATTAGACATATCCAACTAACGACACCGACCCTGTACTTGGAGAAGTCGGTTAATAATTTGGTTTGTGTGTCCATTTGGTTATAAATCTTAGGTCCAATAAATGTAAAGTGGCGCTGCGCTAACGTTATTTTTCTTTTAGGAAGTAAATAATTTATATTTGAGGCAAAGCGAGTGTTCATGTTTTGTTGCGTTCTGCACTTGTCAATACTCCAAAATTTCACTAAGCATGATTTAACATATAATTGCCGAACTGTAAGTACCTTAGCATCAGCAAATAATTGCTCAGTTGGATATGTATACGGACGTGTCATGATTATTTTCAGTATAGTTTTTTTTGAGCAATCACTGGTGGAGCTGATCAAGATTACGCTTCATATTGCAGGTCCGATGCAGCTCTCATAATTCAGCTAAAATATATGGACGATAAGGGAGTGCCTCTGCTACACATAGTGAACGAGTGTCCCCGGAACTATTACTTGGCCTACATCGTTCACAAGAGCCACCCATTTCTCAAGAACATCAACAGGTTCCTGCGCAGGACTTGGGAGGGAGGTTTCAATGATTTCTGGTCAGTATTATTAGATTTGCGCATTTGGCTACCGTGCATGAGCTCTGGGGTTCGATCCCCGTAGGGGGTCAACTTGAAATATTTATTTACATGTAATTTTCATAAAAATATTTCATGTGTATTACCCTGGACTGGTATTGAAGCGTAAGACTGATCATCATACCTTCAAGTAATAAAAAAATATCAAGATTTACTAAACTTGGTGTAGGTACCAATGCAGTGCCCTATGCACCATTGGGTGCGGATAAGGGAAAGTAGCAATAGTATTATTAGATTGTTGAAATTCGCTAATGGAATATTGTAGTAAAACGAGATGGCTGGAAACAGGTGGACGAATTATTGAATCACCAACGTAATTAAATTAAGCAGAGAGCAGTTTGGAAGGGAATATGGATATCTAGGCGTTTACAGACAGGTCATGAGCCCTGTATACGCCCTAGATATCCATTTATCTTCCAAACTTCTCGTCTCTGTTGAGATGTCAATTAATTATTTTTTTATCCGCGCGTTTCAATAGAATTTAATTCAAATTCAATTCTGTAATAGCAGAGTTTACTTTAAATTAGGATAACAAGAATGTAAAATATTATTAGCTTATTTCAATTTTAACAAAAATTATCAACTTGGTAGCGATAAAACACACTGGAAATTCATTAGTGCTTTGTTTTGGACCAATTTGATATATTTTTCCGATTGTGAAATTTTTCAGAAAGTCTCCTCACGTGACTTACCTTAGCAGCACTCAAAATCAAAATGCTCTGTTTGGTCGGGCATCCACCAGCGTCTAATAAAATGTGTTTTCAGCACCGCATACTATGACATTCGGTCATGATTTCTACTTAATTCACTATGACCGAATCCCCTTGTATAATATAAGATTTTAGTTTCATGATTTCTACTTAATTTAATATTACCGAATCCCCTTGTTTAATATAAGTTTTTAGTTTCATGATTTCTACTAAATTTCCAGGTACGACATGACGATGTACTCCATAGTGCTGCATCACAACTCCAAGAAACAGTTGGAATCGGAGACCCCGAAGCTGTCGCTGGTGGACGTCCAGAACGGCCTTCCTGGCGCTGGGATCCCGACTCCTCGTCTCCTTCACTACCCTCCTGGTGGAACTCTGCTACCACCTGCTGGGGAAGCAGACCTTTAAGCAGAAACGCCCGAGGTTCAGAGCTATCGGAGAACATATTTTCGTTTTGGACTGACTGAAAACTGAATACTTATATATAAAATGGTTACACCGAAAAATTAAATACATCATATTGTACAAAATTTTCCGTTTATGTAGAAATATTATGAGTTTCTGGGTTATGCCTTGTTTGTGGGCCCTGTGTTGGTACGTTTTGGAACCATTGCAGTGTCCATCTTCAGGGCTGCTCAGTCGGCAACACAACCCACAAACACGGCAAAATAATCCAGGAAAACATCATCTGTAAGGCCGTGAAAGCTTACGAACTTTGATTAAATATTGCTTTCTTTTGTATGTTTCAGACTATTATAGAAATATAATTTTCTTTATAGGTAGGTACTTTACAAAACTGATTTTGATAAAGAATAATCCTAGATGAAACCCTCAAACTGTTTTTAATAACGAAAGTACTCCTTTGTAACCTTTTTTTAACAATAAGCCAGTAGATAAGAATGGTTAATCTCGCCGGGAAGAATGAAATAATCTCAGCATGGTATAATTAAATCTTTTGAAGAGTAGATTTCGAAATGATCTTAGAAATGGAAAAGTTTACGAATTATTACAAATAAATTATATTAAATGTAAGGTAAATTAAATGGACTTTGAGCTTATAGTAAATAAATTCAGGAATAATCTCACGAAATGTTCGAAATGAAAGCGTTTTTTTTTAAATTGTCTATTTTAAGATCTATTGTACATTGTTGATGTAAAAATTAAATGAAAATAAAGAGCTTAACCCATGATTTTTTAAAACGGATAATATGTTATTTACGATTTCAACTAACCGGAAATACCGCAAGAATAATAAAAACATTCACTTTATTTTTTTAAATAAAAATACGCAATGCGTACATCTTTTATGTAATATATTTATTTAAAAAATGTTTTGGTTAATAAATAAGGCTTCAAGGTTTTGCAGTAGAATCGAAAATGTTTGTTCATTTTTATTTACCTATTAAAAAAAATTCATACAGCTAGTATAAAACATATAAAGAATCTGTCGCTGTTGCGATTATATGCAATAATTGTAATTTAATGCAGATTTTGCGTCTCTGTTGATATGCAATTAATTGCAAGTCACCTGAAATGGGTAAAATCCAGTTTTTGGACCCGCTCAAAATTTTGTTTCTAGGCGTTTCCTAGTAGGTGATATAATTCGATAAAAATCTCACTTATAATAATAAAGGTTTATTTATATCGGATGACAGAGAATTCACGTGTGGAAGCTTCACGCCATTTTAATGTAAGTACCTACATTTATTTATTTATTATATGGACAATTTATAAAGCGCTGTTTTTGCGAAAAATTGCCTAAAGAGCGCTGTACAGAAAGAGGCTAGATCTCAACTCGTCCTGCAGTTACCAAGCGCATAGACGGTTGGAGAATTCTAGCCCCTGATTAGAACTACACATTTTAATTATAAGTTAGAAAATTTTACAAAATTATGCAGGTATACTAAGCAATAATAAGTAGGTAAAAGTGTTTTAGTAACTGATTTTCACTAAGTAGGAGGCTAGACAACAATCCATCTTGCAGCTTCAAAGCGCATGGACGATTGAGGATCTAACCCCCTTTATACTACAAATCTACACTGTTTACTTTTATTGATTTATTTTTAGTACATTAAAGTTTTATGATGTATTGTAAATTTAATGCATTTCCATTTATGTATTAAAAAAACGAAAACGAAACTGAACATAAATTTGATATACAAAATAGTTAAATTTGTTTGAATTTAAATTGATTTATTTATCTTCCGCCTTGTGGTGCACATTTGGCTACCATGCACGAGGTTGCGGGTTCGATTCCTGTAAGGAGTCAGCATGTATTTATTTACATGTGATTTTCGTATTAATATTTCATGTGTGATACCTTGGACTGGTACTGAAGCGTAGGACTGATAATCTTACCTTCACGTAATAAAATGATCAAGAATCTGGTGTACCGATGCAGTGCCCTATGCACCATTGGGGTGCGGATAAGGGTAATTAGTAGTAGTAGATACCTTTCACTGATGCTGTGAGATTGATCACTCTAAATATGCTTGTGGAACAAATCATCATGATTCGTCAATCTTTTTATATAGGTAGTTTATGACGAGGTTTTCTTTTTCTGGACTAGTTTTATTGTAAGGTACATGCTCTCCCCCATTACAGCCTTTAATTTGTTTTTTTAACGTTCCCATGGCGCATTGCGTCGGTTACGATGTTTTGCTGATAACAAATGCGTCAGTTACGGTTACGCTAAAAGCCACGTACCCTTCAAATGTGGCTGGCG
The DNA here is from genome assembly GCA_022494985.1 of Micrasema minimum. Taxonomy (NCBI): domain Eukaryota; kingdom Metazoa; phylum Arthropoda; class Insecta; order Trichoptera; family Brachycentridae; genus Micrasema; species Micrasema minimum. The sequence goes on from JAGVSP010000675.1 coordinate 85,883, forward strand.
AATTTTATATAGAACATTTTATTTATTTACTTGTTTATTAGCACATATACGCCTGATGGCATTTACATTGCATCAAAATACATTTATTAAGTTACATTACAATTACATTAATTTACATTGCATCAAAAGTACATAAGTACATATATTAAGTTACATCACAACAATTAATAAATTTGGGTATTAAGATGAATAAACTACTTCAAAAACAAGTTGTAAAAAGTTACAAAATACATAAACATATAAGTGAAATCCGCAATGGGTGAAATCCAGTTTTTTGTCTACAAGTATAGCTGGTAAAAGTTATAAGCATAACAAATTGAAGATTCATCTTCAGGCGTTTCCTAGTAGGTGATATAATTCGGTAAGAATCTCACTTGCAATCATAAAGGTTTCTGCTAAAATGCTTAGCAATTTTCTCAATGGATGACAGAGAGTTCACATGTGAAGCATCGCGCCATTTTACTGTATATTGGCAGATATGGATATCAAATACTAGGTGAAATGGGGAATGTTGTAATACATCAAGCGGCCACTTAACCCAGCCAATGACAGGTCGTAAGCCCTGTAAACGCCTAGATATCCATATTCCCTTCCAAGTTTCTCGTCTCTGTTAAGATGTCAAATTGTAATAAAAGGGAAATCACAATTCGAGATAACTTGATCGAGCTGCCATAAATTGGTTTAACATTGAGTGCTTATAGTTTTGCAGAGTGTTAGATATAATATCAGCAGTCTCTTCATATTTATTGCCTAATGAATGTAATCGTGGTATAGTCGAGTTACTGTGTTGGTTAGATGTTGAACCAGGACAATGAAACAAGAACTTACACCTGGTATTTACGGAAGGCACTCTAAAATTAATCAATTCTATTATACTAGGGACATCATAGTAAGAGTTGATTATTTTTTTTTTCCGTAAAATAAGTATATCGCCAAAAGTGTTGCTTACGCTGTTCTGCTGATTACGGGTCGATGTATTTTTAAATGTTGAAAATAAAGTGCTCAAGTGTTAATCCTTTAATGGGATGTTGTAACACGAAAGCTTTTAAAATTTCTCGTTTTTCGCTTATTACGCTCGAAAGCTCCCATTCTCTACTCAACCAATGTAGGTACTCGAATGTCAGTTCCCGTCAAGTCACCTGTCAGACAAGCTTAACAAATTTCACGACCCGTATCAATTTATAAAAAAATATTTTTATAGATTTTATTTCAGTTTTATTTTTGATATTGACTCAACTACGTGTAAATCATTCGGGCGTTCATTTTAATGTAAGCACCTACGTAATACGTAGATATGTATATTAGGGTGTCCCTTATTTTTCAACTTGATTATTATTTAATTCATGGGGCCTACTTTCTTTTGTATTGCTATGAAACACTTGTTCAGCAAATTTCAGTTAATTTGGAGTACAGTAACCCGTGCCGACTTGCATCGGAACATGTCCATACAACATGAAGTGAATTTCTCTAATTTTGAAAAACTTTGAGGCCTCGTCACGAGTTAAAATCTTTGTACACATATGAAATTTCGTATCTGAATAGGCCATAGTAACTGTAAAAAAAGATAGAGGGTATGCGTTTTCAAAATCGAAAAAAAAAAATTTAGGGGACACCCTAATGTATATACTTCCTACTATACTGCTTTCCCTTATCCGCACCAATGGTGCATAGGGCACTGCACACCAAGTGCAGTGATTTTTTATCATTTTATTGTAAGAAGGTAAGATGATCAGATTCAGTTAACATCAATAATAATCGTTTTTACTTCCTAAAACTGGTTCATAGTGATTTATTTCATAGATATTAAGAACACAACAGAAAGATCCAATCATACAGTTATAAATATTACGACAATAGATAGTATAGGCATAAAAAGAGTAGTTAATAATATATTATATGTAATTAAAAGTTAGAAAGTGCCTTTCTAAGAGAATATGTCGACATCCGAGGTGATTTATATTAGGTCCTTACATATGAAATTGGCGTTTTGTATGGGAGGAACATAAAGTTGTTTTTTTTTTTAAAAATATAATATATTTATTTGATCAAAGTATGTACCATTGCTATCAATGCACTTTTGCAATCTCATAGGTAGTTCATCGATCCCTTTACTAAAAAAAACATTCGGACGGGAATCAATAAAATCTTTGAAGTCGGTTTGGACTGCCCCATCGGAGTTGATTTTTTTCCCTTGCAAGAAGTTATCCAAATTTCGAAAAAAATAGTAATCTGTTTGGGGCAAGGTCCGGAGAGTACGGTGGATGTCTTAGACATTCCAATTGAAGCTCTTCTAATTTGGTAGCTGAGTAATGCAACGCAGCAGTCAACGCGCGTTTGTTGATTTGCTTCACTCAATTCGTGAGGTACCCACCTTTCAAGCTTTTTCACCTTCCCAATTTGCTTCAAGGGATTAAAACAGTTTTATCACTAACACCACAGCCTGCAGCTAACTCGGACGTGGTTTGCGATGGATCCGCTTCCACAATAGCCTTCAATTCTTCATTATCAACTTTGGTCTCCGGCCGTCCACGGGGCTTGTTCTGCAGGTCGAAATTTCCAGAAAGAAAACGTTGGAACCAAAAACGCACTGTGTTTCCTTTTGCGGCACCGTCGCCATACACATCATTAATCCTTCAAGCCGTTTCTGCAGCACTGGTGCCACGGTCGAACTCGTACTCGTAAATAACACGATATTTCAAGTTTTCCATTTTGTAAACTGAGTGACGCAAAGAAAAAAAAAAAATTGAGGAAAAAAAAAATGAATTATAATTTTCGAAACACAAATACTTGATTAAATAGCTGTATAAATTTGAATTTGGAATTCCTAACCAAAGAGAAGATATTTGAGATCAAAGTTGCGAGTACGGCAAAACGCCAATTTCATATGTAAGGACCTAATATTATTCATAGAGGAATAATATTTGAGTGTTAGGTGAACTCTAATCTGAAATAGCACGAAGTGGTAAAATTGATTACTGGAGTTTAAAAAATAGTAAGATGAATGTGTCATCCAGTACTGATTTATTCTAAAATTATTCTTCGTTCTACATTCTTCATTTTAATTAGGTAGGTTATTTTTCTAATCAACTAAAATGAAATACTTTGAAATGTCAAGGTTAAAAATAACAGCTTAAGTATTTCTGAAAATAAAATACCCGTGGCACTTTTAATAAAGCATTCGCAGAAAAGTATTTCAATTTAATTTGGATGGGATTAAAGAATTTAGAATATACACCCACAGAAACAAGCTAAAAATAAATTCGGATTTTATTTTTCTGGGCTATGTTTCTGAGTACATTGCAATGTCCTTCTTCAGGGCTGATGTATGAGTATAGTCTTATGTGCATTTAAGTGTGAGGAGTTTGTACCGTGTCGCAGTCGGGCTTTGGAATCATGGGGTTCCATTAGGTTCTTAGTCGTGACCTATCACCCCTGTTTATGTTATTAGGATGCTTGTATAGTGGTGCTTAGGGCACTGCATTGTTACACCAAGTACAGTGAATCTTGATCATTTGTTACATGAAGGCAAGTCGATCAGTCTTACGCTTCAGCGCTAGTCCAAAATATCACATGATATATTAAATATTATTATGTGAAAATCACATTCAAATATATGAATATGAAAGGTCTCGGATTCGATTGCCGGTGAAATCACAACATATTAATTATTAACCCCATCCTTGATAAATTAAGGTAGACAAATAAAATAAAAATTATAATATTTAAATTAAACTAGATTTTGGTTCTATTTGTTTATTTTTATCTAGTGCAATTGTTTCGCCTTGTTAGGCATTTTCGAGGCATTGAATCTTATTATACATGATTTTATGTTACAGATTAAAAAAAAAAAAATTATTAATAAAAGAAATCTATGCAATCTTATGATATTTGCACATATTTAAATTTGTAAATACTATTTTCAATAAAGCCTAAGCGGCTTGTGCTTGAAAATAGGAATCGAGTCGTGTCGAAGTGGGGATTCGAACCGACGATCTCTGAACTCAGAGACCGCGACGCTACCCACTGGGCCACCACCCGTTCAATAGTAGAATTACGTAGCTACGCAAATATGTAGAAATAAAATTCTATTTGATTTAAATATTATAATATATGGAGTTCTATAAAATAAATGCCAAGTCGATCAATAAAATAGTAATTAATTTAATAAATGTCTTGGGTTGCTTAGTAGTTTAAAGCCCGAACGATAAAGCTCTTAAGATATCTTACATTTCGATGTTTTCAAAATAAATAACTGTTCTTTTAATCTGATAACAAAATCATCATAGAACTAAAAAACTTTTGACTTGAAATAATTACCTATTTACAGAGTAGGAAATTCGAAGTTTTTTGTTTACTGATCAGCGATTTATACTGCTAACACGCATACTTGCCAGTAAACATTGAAAAATAAATGTAAAATTGAATAAACAGTGATTAAATCTACCTACCCTCTTGTCGTTAGTTTGCTTCTGTGACAAACAATAATTATTATTATACATCAGAGCTAAAGCACAATCGTTTAGTAAAGTGATTATCGCTAACAGACCACCCATTTTTTTATTAATTCATGAAAGAAAAAATGACAAACGCTAATTTATGAGAGCCGAAACCCTACAGACGACGAACAGAAAAAATTATATAAAAAAATAATTATTTGAGTTTTTATTATATATTTTCAAATTTTTCGATTTTGAGGCTGCTTTCAAATAGTCTGAAATAACTGTGCCAGAGAGCGAAAACTGTGTGATTTTCATATTAATATTTCATGCGTGATACCTTGGACTGGTCCTGAAGTCCTGAAGTGACTGATTGTCTTACCTTAATTAAAATGATCAAGATACACTGCACTTGGTGTACCAATGCAGTGCCCTATGCACCATTGGGATCGGATAAGGGAAAGTAGTAGTAGTAATAGTGTGGTTATGCTTCAGTGAATCAGATATGAAATAATAATGTAGGAAACCACATATGAATGAAATTGACATAACCCGCAGTTGAACGCGGGATATTATGCGTCCTACGTGCTAACCACTTCACAATAATAATCAAAATTATACTATTTGAATCCAAACCTTCAGGTAGCAAGTCCAAGTCAATAAGGTGGGCGATATTACTAATCATTTTCAATTGATATTTGATGTAGGTATATAATATTTCTTTATTGAATGTGTGTACATAAAGATACATATAATTTATGGTCCAGCGCTGCGATTCTACTTTAAGACATTTTAGCGATTCTGATAACTGTCACTCAACTGTCACTGTCAAAAATCGGAATCGGATTTTTGGCTTCAAAGTAGAGTAGAATCTTGGTAGAATCTCTCAAAGTCTATGCATTCCACAAGACATAAAAGATCAACATTTTTGGAGAAGCAAATTTGTCGAATAAGTAAGGTTTGACAGTTCGGCGGGAAATGGGCGTCTAGTGACGTTTGGGTTTTATTTTATTTTATTTTTAATTTTGGTTTTGGACACGTACAGTTACAATATGAAATAATACAGAAATAACAATAATAAAAAATAAACCAATTAAGTGTCTTGTAGGTGTTGGGATGTTTGAGCGAGGGTGTGTGTGTGTGTGTGTGTGTCAGGGTGAATGGACGAGTGAGGGTGTGTGTGGATGTCTGGATATGGCAATTACATACATTATTTTCTCCTGCACAACAACAATAATAAATACATTTAAACAAAAGCGTGTGTTCAGTTTTGGTTGAGCATCAGCTTTATTTTCTTTTTAACTGAATAAAGGGACATATTGAATAAATCAATTTCCGAAAAAAAAAGAATTATAATTTGAACATGTACGATACAGAAACGAATTTTGTGAATAATTACTTACACAAACTGGTAATCGAAACAAATATTTATTACGTGTTACTCGGTTAGGTATGTTAAATTTTATATTCGATTACAATTCTATTGAGTCAACTTTATTGTTTAACAGCTTGTATAAGTAAGTAATATCGAATATGGTGCGTCTATTTTCTAATTTTTGGAGTTTACTACCGTAATTGCACCACAGGACTGCCAAATGCGATCTAAATCTTTGTAGACTGGATTTCATAAGGGGAAATATTGAACATTACCCCTGGTTTCGGAGGCAAGATTTTCTTGTCGCGTCGGCGGATGTAAGAAAGAATACTAAATTACCTATAATACCTATACTACAGAAAGGATAAGTTATCACCAAAACTTCCAAGAACATTACTATTTTCAGTAATTAACAGCGTTTAATTGAATGATGTTCAATTTGTAATAAGTATAAAAATATACATAATTATGGCTGACTAATATTTCCGTTCTCTGCTTTTTATTTGTTAAAAACCTGCCGCTCGGTTGATTCTTGTAATAAAATCTTCAAGCAAATTCATAATAACAGATAGCGAGGCATATTGAGGGTTTCTACTTTTAAATCAGACAGATTTCCTTCAAATGACAAATTTCCATACTTCTATTCGCGTGTCGAAAGAAATGTATTTGATGAAAGTTTTTTTTAGGAATGTAAATAGCTGAACTTAAAAGCAGGGCCTCAGTATAATAACGAGAGAATTAATGGCTTTATCGAATAAACATTACTATCTCCAGCAAGTGCTGCGTTGTTCAAACTTTCACAGTCTGATTAAATCACTACCAAAACAATACGCTAGTGAAACGATTAAATTAACCTGCATTATGGTCACCATGATCCATAAGTACCACACTTGCAATACAGTCAGGTTGTGTGTATAACTGGATTACTTTATTAACTGGATTTGTTATTGTACAAAAAACTGAAGTCTTAATTACTTCACGTTGATTTCGAGCGGAATAAAACTCATCACTGTTTCTATTAATTAGTCTGGTTGTTTGAAATAGAGCGTACTCTAAAATGCTATGGAAATATTTATTAATTATTCAACTGATTTATGATCACCTTGGTGTGTATACTCAAGACTGGAACGAGTCGATAATTGATTACTCAGAAAGGTTTAATATCAATTATCGTTTGATACCAAGTTATAATTCTCGTACAGACTATGTAAAACCTTTTGCGAAAACAATCTTGTTGATAGAAGCGCTCAGAAACAGTTCAGATTATTCAGAAGACTTTTACAGATTGAAATCGTTTCAAACGGAATTCGTTTATAATATATGTAGACGCCCCACTATAGTGACGCTTATAATATTAAATTTAAATTCTATGGCAAACTCGTCTATTGTTAGAGAAGAATTGAATAAATACCGTTACGAAAATTTTGTTTTGGTGTTTGAATCTTTAGAAGCTCTCAGTGCGTCGATAAAGCGACCCATGGGAATGTACGTTAGATATAACAAAGCTCACTTCACACTTGTAGTTACCATTGCAAAGTTACAGGATAGTTATTGCGATGTAGAAAAGACACCACAAACACTCAAAGATATCACAGAAGAGTATTTTGTATCCCTGTGGAAATTATTCAAAATATTAGAGGCTACAATATTATTTCCGTACTTATGCGATCACTTGTACATCGTGAAATATGATGTAGTCAATGCAAAGGGAGATAGAATGACCGTGTTCACGGAAGACACGTTTACTCCGAGCTATATTTTGCACTCCTACACAGATTTTAATGGCTACCCACTAAAGATTAACCTTTTTATAAGAGTTCCAACAGCTGTTAATAAAATGCCTCAAACATTCCTCGAGACGTATCTTAGGAAAGATATTAAGCGGACTGGAGATATAGCGGGGCTGGATGGATTTGTTATGGGAAATCTGATCAAGAAGTTCAATTTCACACCCACAATTAGTGGTCCAACAGACAAATCTGATTCCTACGGAACCAACAAGAATGGCACATCTACAGGAAGTTTAAAGGATATTATCAACAGAGAGATGGACATTTCGCTGAACGCAAGATTCCTCCGAGAATATGGTACGCAAGAAATAGAGTTTACATATCCCATATACTACGATCAGTTCTGCATATTAGCTCCCAAAGCTCAACGTGTCCCGCAGTGGATGTCCATATTTCTCATCTTCAGCCCCGAAGTTTGGTTCCTTATCCTGGTTTGCACTTTGTGGGGTGGCCTCGTCTGGTGGTTTATGAAAACTAGGATACTAAACGATGACGAAAATGTTAGAAAACCTAACGTCTTCTACTTTATGGATATATGCCTAATTTTCATTTCGTTCCCAGTAACTCTACCAAGGGTTTACCAAGAACGACTTTTCATTAGCATGTGTCTACTGTTCAATTTGATTATTGTAGGAGTTTTTCAGGTAAAAATGAACACTTAACAAATTAACCAAATGCACCCCTTGCATCATCTTCATTTGCATGCCATAAATTAAAAGCAATCGGTAGGTAATGCTCCATCTTTTTTCTACCCTCTTCCGCGTTCCTTCCCCAAATCACTTAATTTATTAATGTTGTCCAGAACGTTTAAGGATGCCATGACCAATTTTAATGTACTTGCGGACATGTAAATATAATTGTCATTTATAACTGATTAATTTTCACGTTTATACGTCTTAATTGTAAGAACTACTGTGATGCGAAATGTTTTAATTTTAAACCCAATAAATTATTTATTTTCTAGGGGCAGTTGAGTACAGTTTACAGTACAACTTCATACTACAAGGACATCAACACTCTGAAAGATCTGGACAAGTCAGGTCTGAAGATTGCGACTACTAGCAACGCTGAGATATTCGGAGTCAACATCAGCGCAGTTGGCAACAGCTTGGCCAAGAGGATTATCAAGAGTAGCAATAATTCTGCGGAGGTGGCTGCGAGGGAAAGGAAGACCGCTATTGTAGAAAGGAGAACGGACGCAGTATCTGTTATAGAGCTCCTTTTTACAAATAAATACGGAGAACAACAGCTGCACATTGTGAATGAGTGTCCCAGGACTTACCACATGTCGTACATTGTGTATAGAGGCTTTCCTTTCCTTAACCATATAAACAACTTCTTGGAAAGGATATTTGACGCTGGTTTGAGCTCCAAGTGGTATGAACTGACGCAGTATGCGCTGCTTCTCAAGGAAAGGATGCTACAGATAAGCAAACAAGGAGAAAAAAGCCTGACACTTCTTGATGTCCAAACGTCATTCTACTTTCTCGTTATTGGACTGTTTCTGGCCACACTGACATTTGTTTACGAGTTGGTAAAATTTAAACTGAAACATGGCAGGATTGGCAGGAAGACGACTGAAATTATTGTAAAAGCTCAACCTTACCCTTTTGTTTTTTGAAAATTCACACGGGAAAGTTTTATCAATTTTTAACTCTACTTACTATTTTTTTTTTAACAATTTTTAGCAAATATTTTGGATAGCAAAAAATTAACTTGCTTACATTAAAAAAAAAATCAATTCAAAGTGTTTACAATTACAATTTTTTTACACATTAAAAGGAAATATAAAAAAAGAGTAGGTACTGATAATTTTTCAAGAATCAAGCGTAAAAGAGGCAAACGATTGCACAACGCGGAAAATATACGTCTAAAAAATATATATTTAATTTTTTTTTACTAACACAAGTCTATCTTTAAAATGTTAACAATATAACTCAGTTAATAAATAAATTTTATCCCTTTGTATTTTCCCTTTCCTTATTTAGACAATAAAAACAATCAATTTTAACCATCGCATTTTGATGTAATATTATACAAATGTGGGTGTTAGTAATCCCCCTCTCTTATATAAAAAATACGAAAAAAAAAGAATATGAAATTTAATAACCATTGATGTGAATAAAATTTGTTCTCAATGGAACACCATGTACGTATATCTTTATTAACAAGGGGTGTATTTTATTAATTATTCTTACACCTTTTGTTAAGAACAAAGTGAATAAAACATTGTTTGAACGTCTTCTCCATTATTTTCACTCTTAATGCAAATGAAAACTGAACAAAGAAGACGTTTTTCAATCATGAATATATTATTATTATTATCTCGTAATCATGTAGATTATACCCTTCGAACAAGAATTCCAAAGAAGTGACATTCCATACTTGAAAAATACTACCGTCTAGATACCCACTACGTCACTCACTACGTCATCACTAGACATCTCCGTCACACGTCTCGTGCCTAGGTGCCGGAGTATTTGGACGGTGGAATTTGATAATAAATAGTGTTATGAAATCAACCCTAGGAAGCGTATATGTTTAGAAAATGTGTGTGGAAATACCCGCGCCCCTACCCCCTACCACCCTTATCTGAATACGTGCGAGTCCTTGCGTAGATATCGAATACGCGGAAGTGGTGAAACTTACATATGAATAGTCTACTTCCTTATTACAATATCGCCCCTATTATACCGCAAATCCAATTTTCGGCTTCTGTTACTTACAACTGTTCTATTAATTTTATGTCCGCCTCAGAGCGTAGTGGTAGCGCATTCGGCTACCGTGCCTGAGGTCGCGGGTTCGATCCCCTTAGGGGGTCAACATGAAATATTTATTTACATGAGATTTTCATATTAATATTTCATGTGTGATACCTTGGACTATACATCTTGCCTTCACGTAATAAAATGATCAAGATACACTGCACTTGGTGTACCAATGCAGTGCCCTATGCACCGTTGGGTGCGGATTAGGGAAAGTAGTAGTAGTAGTTCTTTTAACTAAATTTTGTTAAGTACTTCTGTTGTTTAAATTACCCAAATAATCTGGGTCAAATCATTCCCATTACTACCGCCATCCGATAACTTATTTGTTTATATTTCATTTTTATATCCCTACAGAGATGAGGCAGATTTTTTTTCAAATTCAGGAATATGGATATTCAAGCGTTTATAGTGCTAATGTACTACAACATTCCCCATTCCGCTTATTAGCGAATATCCACACCAGGTAACATTTTTTATTTTTGTATATATGTTACGAATCGAGAATCATCCACCAGCGCGTTAAAAGCTCCATCTATGCATTGATATTGAAGTTAAGTATTTATTAGCAAATTACTTATTTTTTTGTAATTAAGACTCTGACCGAGTTAAATTATTTATTAGTAATCGCCTGCAGAAGACTCTGCAATTTATTTAACTTATATTTAGACCAGGAATTTTATACAACATTTTGGGCGTGTTCAAATACTTGTACACAAATCTGGATTTTATCCCAAGACGGGAGTAGGTAAATATTTTATTTTTATATCCCTACAGAGATGAGGTAGAATCTTTTCAAATTCAGGAATATGGATATTCGAGCGTTAACTTATTTGTTTATTGAACTTATTTGTTTTATGAAATTAGTTTAAGTGTGGATTTATGTTCACTGTCGGAAAATTCGATTTCACAACAATATTAAAAATCAGACATACCTAGCTGGTGACGATATGATGCCGTCTATTATTATATTATATGTAAAACTCATAGAATAATCTGATGGAACACTACTATTTGTTTATTCGATGCAATTTTGTAATTGAAAATATTATTCCGCCCACCTTAATCATTATTAGAAACTGTATAAACATGACAAGTGTGTCAAGTAAATTATTGGAAACACAACTTATAAATTAAATGATTTGTTTATACCCATATTTCCATTAATTTAATGTACGAGTATAATACAAATTATAACTTTCATAGTCAGAATACAAACTAAACCGGTATGTTACGAGTACAAAATGAATACTTATCGACTCATCGACCAAATTATTATATAAAAGATGAATTATTAATAAAAATTGTAAAAAAGTTCGTTGTTGAAAAATGAAATTTTTCTTTAATCGGTAAAACAGGGTTCGACGATCCGGGTCTAGAATGTGTAGGTAAATACTAAAATTTCTATCATTGAATGTATAAGATGAGGGTAAAAAATATTTTTACCTTCAATATTATAGCTTCTACTACTTTCCCTTATCCGCACCGAATGGTGCATAGGGCACTGCATTGGTACACCAAGTATTACATGAAGGATTTAGTCATACGCTTCAGTACCAGTCTAAGGTATCTATCACACATGAAATATAAATATGAAAATCACATGTAAATAAATATTATGTCTTATTTTAAAAACGTTATGAAAATGAAATTTGAAAATAAACCGTTAATAAATTAAAGGTATTGGTTGGAAAAGGCTGATAGAGAAGTAAAATGGATTGATTTGTATATTTTTAAGAAGAAAAATCTGCAATTTCCTATGGGAAATCAGAATATCAAAAAATGATAACTCTTTTGTAAGAAAGAAAGACGGCTCAGAATCAAATTATCTTTTCAAATCGATGGTCTCTAAGAAAACTATTGTAAGTGCAAATTTTATATTTTCAGTTACACCATTTTTCTTGGATATTTTAGTGTACTTTTTAATTGCGTAAAGTATTGCATGTGTTATTGGCTTTATTTTGGTGTTATTACAAAAGTTTGTAACTGCAAGTGTTGATCCCAAAACGAAAAAAGGGGACATATATTATGTGGTAGGTACCTCAAATATTTTCGCCCGTATTATAAAAGATTATGGCAAGTTGCCAAAAATTTAAGAATTAATGTTTAAAAAATTGTAGATTTATATTTACATTATTTTTCATTAGGACTATCGGAATCTAGTTTAGTTTTCAATTAAATTGACGCAGAAAAAAATGTTGTGATTTTAAAATGCATAATTCGATAGTACTCTTTTTTTTCACATTTGGCACAATAATAAGCTTCTATCGTTTTATTTATAATTTAATTCCAAATTTTTATACCATTTAAACTCTCGTGTTTTCTTTCTCTCAATATTTTATGCAGACTAAAGAGGTTGAATGTGTTATAATGTACCTAGCCAACCAATTTTGAGAAGAACTTAACAAAGTATAATAATTATTAATAAAACCTGTTTTTTTTCCTTTTTTAAAACATATATTGGGAAGAACATTTTTAAAATAAATATCGTGGCAAATTTTAACCATTACTCATTATTTCTTTATATTTCTCATACGACGCGACGGAAGCAAAATTTTATTTGTACGTTTAATTTATGTAGAAAAACGTTGTACAGTTTTTATTTTACTATAAAAAACAATTAATTTAATAATCAATTCGTTGTACCTGCTCCTGTTGTTAAAATATCTTGTAAATGATGTATTTTTGTAGTAGCCCTAATGAAATAATTACATAATCGACATTTAACGCGAAATGGCGGCTACTTAGATGTCATTTAAACCACAAGTTTACTTCCAAAAGAAAAATGTAACATGATAGAGCCATTAGCGATGAATTGTAAATACAAATACCACGTCCCGTACAAATCTAAATGTTTACCCAGCAAGAAAACATTTACCTCGAATATTATTATTTAAGTCATATTTACCGAGTTGAGTTTATAAAGCCAACGTTTCCGTGGCCATTTTATTACTCTAACGAAGATAAAAGTCAGAGAGCTTTTTAATAAAAGCTATAAAAGTTAATAATTAACCGTTTGATTAGTCGAAATAAGCGAAACTTCAAAGAAATTGTCTCTTTTTAGATACATTTTTGAGCGATGGCTACGTTTGTGAAATTCGGTCAAATCTCATACGAGACTAATATTTGAATTAAATCGAGTTCGTTTGGGACATTATAAAACAAAGAAAACAGGTAGCTTTATTATAATAATGTGAATTCGATACATTTTTCATTTTCCTGTTTACGGTGTGCACTACGGTTTTATACCATACATATTTTCCATATTATAACCTACTTTTCGTCTTCTTATTCTTCTACTTTCGCCACGTTTGCCTATGTGGAGCATGTGGACATCACTAGATCCCTCCAGCAGACCCTGTCACCAGCTAGCTCTCTCCCCTCCTCCCACGTCAGGCCCGCATCCATCAGCTCCGCCGAATACATCCGTAGGATCCGTACGATCTGCCAGGATGGCGGTATCCTCTTTCTCTTTACTTTTCGTCTCCTGCGTTTAAATATTCAGATTTCCCAACACATACACCACACTCCACACACACAACACACATACACATGACATAACATAACCACTGTTTGCTCACTTCACGTCTTCAGAAATTTGTCTTGTACATTGTGTTGTCCACGTAATTGGTGTTATGTTGCATATGTTACCTCAAATTGGAAATTCTTAGTTCATTGTACCAAACATAGCACTGTGTGTATAACATTAAAATATAAATAGATAAATAATACGCAAAAACCTATGTGTGTGTAAAAAGTGTTCAAAACATTTGAATGTGTTCCAAGTTGAAATGTAATGAAGTAACCATTTAATTTAACGTTATTTTGGTTGGATTTGAGTAAATTTTTTAAAATTCTTCCTCCATTAAATTTCTATAACCTTCTAGATTTATTGATTCCATCAAATAAAGAAGACGATTCAGGTCAAATTAACAAGCTTATATAAGAATTCAGCGCAATTAAGTTCAATTTACAACAGCATTAGAAACTACGGTTCATTAGTGTAATAATAGTTTAGCTATTGAATTTCGTATTAGCTTTGAAACTATGTAGATCAATAAGATGGGAGTATCCAATGAATTCAGATTCTACAATATATTAACATTCCCAACTAAGTTTCATGGAAAAATAATTGTTCTTTGAACTTGGTGTTTTAACAGTTTTGTTGAAACTTCTGGAAATAATAACATAATATTACGCTCCAAATTTTTAATACACAAAATACGTCACTTAAGTCATTGGCAAATGAAATTTTATAAGATTTATATACGTATATGTACATTTACTTATTTCTTAAAGAAAGTAACAACATAAATACTACTACTACTACTTTCCCTTATCCGCACCCAATGGTGCATAGGGCACTGCTTTGGTACACCAAGTGCAGTGTATCTTGATCATTTTATTACATGAAGGTAAGATGATCAGTCTTATGCTTCAGTACCAGTCCAAGGTATTACACATGAAATATTAATGTGAAAATCACATGTAAATAAATATTTCGTGTTGACCCCCACGGGAATCGAACTCCGCGACCTCATGCACGGTAGCCAAATGCGCTACCGCTGTGCTACGAGGCGGACACATAAATATTACTAAATAAGAAGAAACGAAATTCAAAGGTCTAAATAAGATTTTCCTGGCATTTACATATTCCTGAAAATAGGTTGATAATATTACCAAATCCCTCTTCAAAAATAATAATTTCACAAAGATATGTAAACTGCCTTCAAAAAGCAAAACCTTTTTGAAATGTTACTTTTGCCCCGCGTTACATCTGGCCCAGTTTACCTTAATAAGATAATAACTGGGGAAAGATGTAATCAGATTAATGTAACACATCTCGTACATTTACACAAAGTACGTTACTCAATTTAATTAATTAATTATGGTTCCTTGAAGTTTCAAAAGGGTTCACATTTTCTGAAGTAAATTTTCTAAAATGATTCTATTCAATAAATAGAACCATAATTATTTATTATTCATGGACGAATAAACTAATATAATATAATATTAACTAGTACTTTGCTAACAAGTGGAGGCTATTTATTTTTAAAAAACCTTAATAATTAAATAATAAGTATTAAGGATAATAAATTTACTTGTACTTGTTACCCTTAATACTCGTAAAATATTTTTTTTGGTTATATCAAATATCAAATCAAGCCAAATAAATTTATTTTAGGAATTTTTAATTATTAAAAATACTTTGGATGCTAAGAAATTATGTAAATTGATGAGTATTCGTTTATTTATTTTCTATGTAATCACATTATATATTTGAGTCTATGGCAACTCCATATCTCTGTCTCTATGGCAACTCCATATCTCTATCTCTAAATGGCAACTCCATGTGTCTAATTCAATTGCGTTCCATTTTTTTAAATACAATCTTCCAATTTTTTCGTTCCAATTTTGTAAATTAATTGATGCACATCTAGGGCCAGTTTCGTTAGTAGCTTGATTTACTTATCTAGTCATATTCCATACATTTTGCACCGAATATGACCGACCCGGCCCTTAAAAAAGTCCCTGTAAGTCCATCATTCATTTCTGTCCAATCACCTACATAACATATCATTAAACTTTATTAAAAACAACACGTCTATAGTTATTTAATTTAAAATAAATATCTCGCACATTAAATATACAAATTATAATTGTCAGATGAAAAATAAAATTAAAGGGTTATTACCATAGACATGTTATGTTATAATTACGATGTTACAGCTTGTTTGTTTTTTGTTACAGGATTTTCCACAAGTCTAGTACCTACCTACTCGGAATAGAATTCCACCTCGTTGAAACTAAAATCAATGAACAAGTTCAAGTTTAATTCCAGTTGTGCTTCAATCGCAAACAAAGTTCGATTCAGTTAAAATCTGGATAATAATAATGAGTTTTATCAAAACATTAATTATCTTTACAATATGGACGATTTCTTCTTATAAAATTGAGGCTTTGAGTGACGTCAGCGTTCGTAAGTGGCCAAGTTTTTTTATTAATATAACCGACGACTTGAAATTCAATCCCTTTGTTCATATAATTCAAGGGAATAACATTGATTCTATGGATAATTACGAAGTCAGGGATTTCTCCGAGTTCATAATCGGTTATCTTCAAAACAATTATAACATAGCGTTCAATTTATATTCTTTACGTGATAATACCCTGGAAATATTACATCTTAGAAATGAAACCACCAATAAAATTAATATTTTTATATTTCAATCGTTTCTGCAAATGAATGAAACGTTTCAAAGTGATAAGCTTCGCTTCTTTAAAAACATGCCCAATCATCAGATTACTGTTATCAATATGGACATAGAGGTGGATGGAAAACCATGTTCAACGCAGACGCTTGATGAAGCTTTGAAAACGAAATACAGTCAATTGTTTTATGACTTGTGGGAAAAGTTCAAAATTCTTCGCTTGTACGTACTTTTACCGCAAATTTGTGGATCGGCGAGAGTATTAAGAAACGACCCTCTGGTGATTTGTGAACTTGGCGAGTGTAGTACTGAAAACGTACAGGTAATATCATTCGAAGAATTCAAAATCCCTGTCAACAGAATAACCGACTTTAACAAATTTCCATTAAGAATAAGTATTTTTCAGAGAGAACCAACTTTGGTGTTACATTTACCCCCTGCTTTAAAAAATTCGTACTACGCCAAAGATATTCAAGACACTGAATATTTTGGAGGGCTGGATGGATTTGTGATTGGGAACTTCGTAAAGAAATATAACTTTGCTCCAATATTTGTATTCCCCGCTGATAAACAAGATTACGGAATGAGGTTAGACAATGGTACAATCACAGGAAGTTTGCATGACGTAGTGACAAGACGTGTAGATATTTCTATGAACGCACGATTCTACAAAGTCTACAAGACAGACAAAATAGCGTTCACTTTTCCTATAAGAGTTGAGAGTTTCTGTCTGATAGGTGTGAAAGCCAAGCGGATCCCAAATTGGCTGAACATCCTACTAGTGTTTGATTATATCACGTGGATATTTGTGCTGGGGACGATATCACTATTGGCTCTAATATGGTGGCTTTGCAAGGCGTTACTTCTCCTGCATCCTGAGGAAAGGTATCCGAGAGACTACCAGGCCATTATTGATATTTTGCTGTTGATTATAAACCGACCTATCGTAATGCCAACTATATTTAGTGAGAGACTATTCATGGCCTTCTGTTTGTTTTTCAACTTGATGTTTGTTGGAATATTCCAGGTACTAAATACAAAATTATTCAGAATGATAAGCTCACATTTCCACCGCAACATTTCTTAAATTTTACGTCTCAATTGATTTAAACAACATTTAAAATAGATAACTAGAAAGGCTTGCAGCCTATCACTAGATTGATCTAATTAAAGTTTCGATCTTTGAAAACGATAGAAAAGCATCCCGAGTTCCAGTAACTGACTCGAAATACCTTTTGCTGTAATTGAATTTTGCACAATCAATTCCTTGCGCGAACACTCTAGCAGACATTTGCGCAAAGTATAAATATATCTATGGAATACTAAACATTTTGGAATCTTATTCAAATTATTTATTTGTTATTTTTATAGATTTCAATTATTTTATTTTTTTAGGGCAATATGGCAACTGCCTACACTACAACCAGTTATTACAAAGACATCAACACGCTGCAAGAAGTATACGACAGCGGACTCAAGGTGGCATCAAGTATTGACCACCTATTTGGATACGACTTAAGTCCTCTTATGAACAATTTGAACAGTAGACTTGTCACCCTCAACCTGCCCTCTATATCCATGGTAGAAACTTTAGGAGTCTATGCGGTGGAAAGAGACACTGACGCCAAAATTATGATAGAGAAAAATTATACTTTACTAAGTGGTGAACCGAAATTACACATTGTGCGAGAGTGTCCTCGTTTTTACTATTTGAAATATATTACTTACAAAAGTTTCCCATTTCTGCCCTATATAGATAGGTTTTTAATGCACGTGAATTCAGCAGGGTTGATCGACCATTGGTATGAAATAAACAAGTACGCATTGTTACTTAATCGTAGAATGCAAAGTACCCACGAGAGTGATTATAAAGCTCTGACGATTGTGGATGTGCAAACTGCATTCTATGCGCTTGGGTTAGGACTCTTAATGTCACTGGTTGCATTTATTTGTGAACGATTGTCGCATCGGATATTTAAAGTAAGAATAATAAGAGGTATTCGATAAAACTGAATCATATTCATATATTTTATCCCAACTGTATGATAAATATAATGATGAATGTTTTGGTATAAAATTAATTTTGGTGGTCATTTGAAATACTATACATGAATCTTCACACAATGACGATAAATTTTACTTATCTATTAATGATGGTAGATGACTTTAAAATAATTGCCTTTCATTAGATCAAATGAACAATTGAAATATAAACTAAACATGCCACTTTTCTTGCTTTCTAAAGGTTTTGCTTATTGAAAGGTGTATATTTTGCCTGTCATCAATCTATAGAGATGTAGCTACGAAAATAAGAAAAATATGAAAAAGAAGATGAAAATATTTGTTATTTATGCTGTAAAAGAGTGACTTAAAAAAATCATTCACATTCAAGTGGTAAACAAGATATATATAAGCTTCAACTGGCGATGGCGCTGGTAAATTTATTATAGAAATGAACTGCCCTTTGTCGTATTACGAAAAACTTTATGTGGATAAATAATTCGCTATTTTAAGAATAATAGAGACAAAAAGTAATGATTAATTTTTTTTAAACTAAAAAACTGGAAATCTGGACAATTTGTTAATGTGTATTTATGAAATAATAAAAATAAAGTTAATAATATTGGCCTTCTGACCTTAGCGATTACATTAAATTTTTACACTACTAAATATGTTATATTATAAGAAATTATTTTTTTATATATATCTTCATCATCATCATACCATATCCACTCCCTATGTGGAGCATTTGGATTCCACAAACTGCCTCGAAGCCAAGCAATCGACCGGCAGTTCCCGCGCATCCCCCCAGGTCAGGTCCACGCAAGTTTCCGCAGTTCTGACGCAAACTGCCGAAGGATTGTCAGCAGCGGACGTCCAGGACGCCGAGAACCTGATGCCTTGTAAAATAGGCAAGCATGGTTAAGAAATAAGAAAATAAAAGTGGAAGTGTACCAAGTATTTTTTATTTAACTTTAATTAGTTATATATTATTAATTTAATCATAGTAAACTAACTAACTAACTAACCATCACGGTATTTCGAAAAATTTATTCGCATAACATAGAGTAAAATTCTGGAACGAATTGTTCTCGTTATGAGAGGGTTCCATTGTAATTATGTAAGTAGAAAAAGCAAAACCCTAGCATGCTCAAGTGAGCATTGTCTGAAATACACCCTTAAAGTACTGTAAACTCTTTCAAGAAAACAATAAACAAAGCGCTTATCTATCTTAAATATTGTTATGGTAAAGACATATTTTATTTCAAGCGTTTTCATTGTTACAGGTAAAGACAACATACTTCAGATGGGTTGAGTATCGTATTATGTATGACATAATATCTGTTTGTTATCCTGAGAGATACTGTAAACCGAAAATCGTTGTTCTGAGAAATGTCTAGAAATTCCCCTTTGTACATAATATTATAACTTGTCAAGTAAACTTTGTGCCAGTCTGATATTCGCTTGTGAGGGATAGTGCTGATTAAAATAATTATGGTGTCGTTCAAATATTTCCTTATTTCTCCTATTTTTTGTTCAACGTTTGCATTTGCATTTGAACAAAACGTTTTCAATTTGATTCCGGAAAAAACATGGCCAGATTTCTTTGTCAACATCTCGGCTTACTTAAAGTTCACTTCATTTGTTCACATTATACACGGGAAAGGTTTGTCGGATAATAATTACGACGCCACAGATTTCTATAATTTTCTTATTAAATATCTTCAAAACGGCCAAGTGGCGTTAAATTTGTATTCTTCAGAATCGTATTGTAACGAAGAAAGTTTATCCGATAAGATTCGAGGGTACCAAAAACTATCGAGGGGAATATTTTTTCTTATCTTTGATTCTTACAATGAAATGTTTCAGTCGATTGGCAACGAAAAATGTCATCTATTTAAAAGAACACCCGCTTCGTTGTTTTTTATCGTTAATATGGATAAAGAACCTTGTTCTATAGAAATGCAAAATAACGAGTGGAAATCAAAATACAGTTTGATATTGAAGACAATTTGGGAAAGGTACAGATTTTTCGAAACTTACATAACTTTGCCACAGATTTGCGGCACAATCAAAACCATGAAAGTGAATCCACTATCGAGATGCGAATCGGAAGATTGTTTCGATTTTGCCAAAATGTTGTCTCCAAAAAGCTACCAAAACAATATAGCCAATTTTTCTTATAGAATGATAGACTTGAAGCAATATCCAATACGAATGAGTATTTTCCAGAGAGAACCGACTTTAATACGAAATATATCCAGATCTTTAAAAGATTCGTACTACGCAAAAGACATCGAAAAAACGCATTACTTTGGAGGAGTTGATGGATTCGTCATTGGTAATTTAGTGAAAAGGCTTAACTTCTCAGCTGTCATCTCTTCACCCACAGACGACGATGACTATGGTGGTGTAAAGCACAATGGGTCCATTACTGGAAGTCTTAATGATGTGGTAACGAGAAAGGTTGACATATCAATGAACGCCCGCTTCTTTAAAGACTACAAAAACGATAACTTTACGTTCACTTTTTCTATGGGAGTTGAAAGGTTTTGCTTGATAAGCAAAAAGGCGAAAGAGATACCAAACTGGTTGAGTATTCTGCTCGTTTTCCACTGGACAACGTGGATTTTTATTCTTGGAACAATGTTGGTGATGGCGACTATTTGGTGGCTTTGTAAGACCACGTTAGCGATATCTCACGAGAGAGGACATGCAAAGGACTACCAAGCATTCATAGACCTTCTTCTGCTGATAATAAATCGGCCAATAGTAATGCCATCGAAGTTTGGAGAGAGAATGTTTATGGCGTTTTGTTTATTTTTCAACATACTCTTTGCTGGAATATTTCAGGTACATAATAATACTCATATTATTGTTATATTGTTTAATTTTTAGACGCAAATCATCTTCATTAACTTTTGATGTCGATACTACAGGGCTTTTTTTATTGCATAAGTATTGTGTTTGATTCTCTATCATTTGTATTGTACATAGCTATAAATTTGGCATTAACATTCCATTGGATATAAAATCTCACCATGATATCTTTTAATCTATAGACTTATTAATTCATGGACTAATTCAAAATAAATTCTTGGTTGCAACTCAATTTTTTTTTTTAATTTAATTTTTGGATGCACTTATTTGATTAGAAAATTAAATCATTGTTTTTACAGGGTTACATGGCAAATGCTTTCACTACGACCGCTTACTATAAAGACATTGACACCTTGCGAGAAGTTGACAACAGCGGATTCGACGTTGCATCTAGCATCAAAGACATTTTCGGAGAAGACATAAATCCAGTGATGTCAAATTTGAATACCAGAATATTCACATCTCTCCAACCGTCTTTGTCAATGGTACTAAAGTCAAACATATTCGCTTGCGAGCGAGAAAACGATGCGAGAATCATTATTGAAAAAAATTATACGACAATTACTGGTCAGCCGAGATTACATATTGTTCAAGAGTCTCCTAGATTCTATTACCTCAACTATATAGTTTACAGAGGGTATCCATTCCTGCCTCAGATTAATCGATTTCTTATGGCAGCCTTCTCGGCAGGGTTGATCAACCATTGGTACGAACTTAATGAATATTTTCTGCTACTAAATACCAGAATGCAATATGCCCAAGAAGAACACAACAGAAGTTTGACGATGGAGGATTTCCAAACAGCATTTTACTCCTTGTGGTTAGGGCTCCTCATTTCTTTGGTTGCCTTTATTTGTGAGTTGTTTACTTTTCATCGTAGATGTAAATATAGAAACGTACATAAATAATATTCATGTAATTGAGGTGTACAATTGCAGCTAGGTTCTTTTACATTTCCAAAAACTAAATTACAGAAACGTCCATTAGTAAGTAAATACTTAAAAAGTATCGGTTATGCTTACAAAAACTACAATAACATCACTTTAAATCTCACTACTGAATAAAAATATTACAGATAATGCTTTTCTGGATTATTATACCATGTTTGTGGGCCTTCATGTAATAAAATGATACTAGATACACTGCACTTGGTGTACCGATGCAGTGCCCTATGCACCATCGGATACGGATAAGAGAAATTAGTAGTATATTATTTATTGAATCAGCGTTAACATTGTGGAATAACATATTGAATTATATAAATAAAACACTTTGATTTTTTGTCCACTGAGTTTATTTTAAACACGACATGTTTCGGACACGCAGAACTGTCCATCTACAGGTGTATTTTAAAACTGAGGATAAATATACAATGAAAAGTTTAGGTACTGACAGGGGTGGGGGAGGAGTTAAGTGTGGGAGGGGTGGTATGGGGGGGTAGGGGGTCTAGCAAGTGGGAATAAACTAAGTAATGGTGATGTATTTTGAAAGGTTATGTTATTTATTAATATATTATTTGAATTTAAGTTTTTTTGAATTTCGATGTTCTCTAAATTGTTCATTATTATTATTTTTTTTTTTTTTTCCTTTATTAATATTTGAATGCAAACATTATGTAAACATTAACAAATGTAAGGAAAAATAATGAACAATTTAGAGAACATCGAAATTCAAAAAAACTTAAATTCAAATAATATATTAATAAATAACATAACCTTTCAAAATACATCACCATTACTTAGTTTATTCCCACTTGCTAGACCCCCTACCCCCCATACCACCCCTCCCACACTTAACTCCTCCCCCACCCCTGTCAGTACCTAAACTTTTCATTGTATATTTATCTTCAGCTTTAAAATACACCTGTAGATGGACAGTTCTGCGTGTCCGAAACATGTCGTGTTTAAAATAAACTCAGTGGACAAAAAATCAAAGTGTTTTATTTATATAATTAAATTAGTAGTAGTTTGTGGCTTTGTGTTGGCGATTTTTCTTAGCACATTACGGTGCCCATCTTCTGGGTTGATGTATAAGTACGGTCTAGTGTTTGTACCTTGTTGCTGTCGGGTTTGAAATCACCATTAGGTTCGTAGTCGTAACCCACTTTCGCTGTTTATGTAATTAGAATGGTTGTGTATTTTAATGACTTCCGTTATTAATCATATCTGATGATTTTTGAGCTCTCTGAGGACAGTTGGCTCTAATGAGATTATGATCTGTTTCTATGTAAGTTTTGCAAGTGCTGATTTTTCTGAGTAGCCTGACTTGCATGCACTCTTGTCGTATTTAATTCTTGTCAATCTGTTTTCTGGCGGACCGTGTTTGACTATGTTAAAACTATTATCCCTTGATTCATGTTGACATAATAATAAATCTTAAGAATATAAAGTACTGTACTAATTTTGTCCATGAGTCTAGTAGGTAAATACTTGTATTTAATTAAAACACAAAGAGTTCTACACAGGTTTTTTTATTATTAAAAACAAGGTGACGCGTTTCGTCTTACAAGGACATTATCAAAACACTGATAAAAATTAATATATGGATCTTCTTATATACTAACAAAAATTGCAATTTATTTTACAGGTAGAATTAGGAGGGGGCATTTAGGGTAATGTAGATTTCACACAATAATAGTAGGTACTTTGGAAAGGCCTAGAATAATTAAGGACAATATTATTTAATTAAATACAAGTATTTACCTATAAAATGGAGTTCTACGAACTAACATCCAAAACAATCAAAAGTCTAGTGTAAAACAACTTAAATAAATTTCTTATATGATTTTGTCAAGATATTTTTGGTTTAAAGCAATTTTTTATTTCGAATTCACTCGTAGAACTATTAGATTGGTGTTTCGACGATGAATTTCAGCCTTCTAGCTGACCAGCTCGCCCAGCTCACAGCAATGTTACGTGATTCCCCAATACATAGGTATTACTCGTTACACATACAACATCAGACAAATAATATTATTTTACCAATCCACTCGAGATAATTTATTGGTTGAACATTATGATCGCATTGTTATCTATTAGATACCCATAGAAATGTTTATGGCGGACGCGATAAACACTTGCATAATTATTTATTATCCCTCTCATAAGCTAAACTCACGTCTATTTTAGGATTCGGCTAAAAGCGAATATTACCAGACTTCTGAATATTGTATACAAGAAGTTAGCGTAAACGGTCTAAGCCAGAAAGATTCTGATAAACATGGCCGTTGCAGAGAGCTATAAAAGAGAACAAAAAAATAATAAAGAAGGGTATTAAATAATAAAAAGGCGTCCTGGACGTCCACTCTTGACAATCCGTCGGCAGTTTGAGTCGGAGCTCCGGGACGTGGACATGACTTAGGATACGCGGGCTTGGAGGCAGATTGTGGAATCCATGTGCTCCACTAAGGGAGCGAATATGGTATAATGATGAAGATGGTATAATGGTACAATGTTTGATTGTTGTCAACCAACAAATTTAATTAGTATACGGGTGTCTGGTCGAGTTACCCGTAGTAATGCACTATTTTACTGTAGCCAATAAAATCAAACAATTACAGTGCAAACTCACCCATACGAAGAATGCATAGTAATGCATACTAACAATATTGATGTTTTTAACACAAATCTAGTGCATTTTAGGGAACAGTGTCTGGATGCCATCTCTGGCGGTAATGAATAGCTACCTACTGTGTTATCATTTAAAATGTCTATGTAAAAGCCCTATGGGCGTAAAAACAATAAAATAAATGAATAAAAGATGATAATTATCCAAAAAAATGGCAGTGTTGCCTTATAATTTGCCTCGCATATGCAAGTGCAAGAGTTATATTTATTTCAAGGGATATTTATGGCTTCACAATTTTCTTGTTTTAGTCGGAGGATTGGGCAGTATTGCTTTTTTGCATTATAATCATTGAGATGAAATAATATTTATGGAGACAACATTGAGGAGGAAAGTCACTTCCAAAATTAGCGACACTCCGACGCACGAAAAAACATAAAACTAGTGGTTACCAACCGAGAAAACAGTAATCTGCAATCAAGGCCGGTACAACACCACCTTATTGTCGGTAACAGCAAACTGTAATATCTGCCGAGAGCTGCTAATTTTATATTTTTCCATTGCGTAAACTAATTGAGCTGCCGGTAATCGCTAATTTTACATTTTTTCGTGCGTCGGTGTGTCGCCCACAACGGCAGAGGATTGTTTTTTGGTTTTTCTTTGATTTGACGTTTAATGTAGGGTCCGTTATTATTATTATGGATGTCATTGGTAATAATACATTTTATTGTGTACCATTTTCGTTAGAATGAGGTACAGGTAGCACGTTGGTGTCGGTTTTGATTACCGAAGAAAAATTAAAGAAAAAAGATATCTTTGACGCAGTTATTTTATGTTATGGGCGGAGGAGGGGGAATAAGTCCCCTAAATTCTATTAATACATATTGCATATTGCATTAAAAATAACACGCCATGTATTTATTGTTTAAAGTGTGTTCTTGTTTCGTAAGTTTTGAGCCAACATTATAAGAATTTGGTGCTATAAATATTTGGGAGTTATACATAGCCACAAAAATTCGAAAGAACTAATAATTCGAAGATATTGAAAAAATGTATGATTTCTGTAAATAAAAATCGAGACATCCTGAATTTTTGTTTTATTCTTATATTTTTGGTAATAAGGTGGCAGCGAAAAAACTTAATTAGCAAATTTCAAGAGAATTTAGGAACTGAGTAAAAAGGGGTTGTAACTTTTTTCGTTTAAAAAATTAAAACTCTTTTCTAACTATTTTTTGACCACATGCTTTGCAAACCCTAGCGTCTAGTTAGACAATACCCCAAATGAATGTAAAGATATTAGGTATGTCATGATTTATGATATTATATTGTATCCAGCTAATCATGGAAGGATATTTTATTATGACGTATGTCAGAGCTTTCTACGGGGATATGTAAGAGATTAATGGCGGCCTTATCGACGAATTATCTGCTATAATAATGTATGCTGATAGGACCTAACGGTTGCTGGTTTCATTGAATTCGCCATGACTAATAATGGTTGGTAATAACGATAAAAAATAATTATTATACCCCATTTATTCTGACGTTTGATAACACAAACTAATAAGAACGGATTATTTTTCGAAAAAATAGTAATTGTGCCAATTGAAAGTACCTAATTTTCAAAATAATTTAATATGTTGCCCTTCTTTGCAATAATGCAAATAAAAAAAAAGTCTTTTTTCTAATCGTGTCAGATCATTATTTTCTTCGTGTAAAGAACATAGCTCCAGTTTGTGTACCAATGCAGTGGCCTATGCACCATTAAAGAACACTAAAAAAAAAAAAAAAAAAAAAAAAAGATAACGATTTCTTAACCCATGGATGTTTAACGTTTTCGCGATCACAATGAACAAGCGTTCAAAGTTATCGATCGGTGATAAATAAACGAGCGCATACTATTCGCGAGCCATGTCCCGTGGATAGGGACTTAGGGTAAAGAATGATTTTGACGTTTAAAACACACTGGACCTGGTATACCTACCGTTTGGGTTCGGTTAGCGTTAGCACGTGAATAGCATAAGGGAATGTAGTAGTAGTAGTTTGAAAATATTCACTATTGGTGAAGTGGTTAGAGCGTTGGACTACCATGAATGAGGTCATCGGATCGATTCCCGTTAGGGTCCATATGAATGATTAGATTTGATTTATTTTTCGCATAAAAATATTTGATACCTTGGAATGACTCTGAAGCGTGAGACTGATCAACTTGCTTTTATGTAATAAATTATCAATGTTAAACTGCATTTAGTAGACCAATTTAGTGCCCTGTGCATCACTAGGAATTATTAGAAGTAGTATAATGTTATGTAGGTACAATATTAAATGAAAAATACCTACGGATTATCGAAATGAAATTTTTGATTCTACATTTTATGTTAAAACGTCCGTAAAATCAATAATTTATTCATCATTTTTCTTTACAATTTGGCGTCAAGGCGCCAATCAGAGATATTATAAAAATCGGAGAAAAATAATTGAGAAAGTAAAATGTGATTGGACGAGAAATGAGAAGGTAAAACGAAACTAGAAGGTAAAACAAAAAATCCCTGTAACAGACAATCATGGAACGAATAATTTATTTCATTAAGCTTTATAGCTTTTGATATTCAATTTTGATGGTTTTTGATGAATTAAAATTCTGAGTCGAGTTGTCAAGACGGGCGTCTGACGTCCATAGATACATTTACAAGTCGGAGTTATTAAAACTCCCGGATATAGTAAGCGGAGTTGGATATAGTGATATAGTAAGCTGAGCTATATCTTTTCTTGGAAGGACATCATGTTACATATCCAATCTTTTACTGGAGCTAGTTAGCCCATGCCTACTGTCACCAAGCGAAGGCGATTATTACTACGAACATTTCCCAAGAGCCTGTCTATTTTACAATGCATTGGGATCCAGGCACCGCACCGCGCCGACATAATCTATGTCCACTGATGACGATTCGTCGGAAACTACGCGACACGGACTTGACCGTGCAGTTAGTGGAATACATATGCTCCACATAGGAAGTGCATAATATGGTATTGAGAGAACATTCTTATTTTGTCTTTAATCTAGTTAGATAGACATTTTGTCTTTTCTCTAGTTAGAGGTTTGAATGATATGTGTAATTTACAAAAGAAACTTAAATATAGCGATGACATTATTATTCAATCTAATATAACTAACTAGATTTTTGTGTTTTAAAAAATTAATATACGTGCCTAGGACACAGTTCTTTAGTTTTGTGTCTTTCACGTCAAAAGGAAGCTGTAGAGGTATAGGAATAAATACATAACATTTGTAACACATCTACAGTCCTTTCATTGAGGAAATTAATTGAGAGTTTAGTGTTCAGCTTATAAGTTTCCTACATTTTCTAACTACAATACCTATCCTACATCACACGAAATTAGATTTATGTAAATGTTTGTATGAAACGTTCCAATTTCCAAAACGGAATTATGTAGTACTTACCTACCCAGATACCTTGTGGCTTGTGTGGAAGCGAATAAATACAAATTTACATACTCTTTGTGGGTAATTTGCGCTCTAAAAATGGTAAAACATACACCGGGTAGGTACTGGGTACTGGTACGCGAAACATGCATTATTACATGTTTACTTTAAGGGCATTTATTTCATTTTAAACGGAAAAACACCCTTTTTATACCAATATCGCTTGTAATATTATTCCCGTTGTAGATTGTTTTCGTTAAATGGAATTGGCTTAGGGACATTGCCTTTTATTATCTAACTGAAATATAACATTATTTACAATTATTATTAGTTGATAAGCAAACATGTTTTCTTCTTTATTAATTACTAAAAATAAAAAACTTTAATAAGAGAAAAAATTAAAAACCCCGTTTTTCGGCCACATTTTGTGTGCGCTGCTTACTCGGTCCTTTAATAATAATAACAATGGATAATTTGCATAGCGCCGTTTTTGTAGACCATACCTACTGATAAAATTATTATTTTTATGATTTCTACAAAAGAAGGGTAAGGTAAGAAGGTAACTTTTGCATTTTTTCGTTTTTCTGAGAAAACTTATACTGGAAAATACAAACAATAAAACTGGCAATTAAAAAACAACATTAAATTCTAGGGATCTTAGCAGCCAGATTTTATATTCTTATTTTACTTTTCGGTAAAATATTAAAAACGGCTTTATTTTGTGTGGTCCATGAAAATTGTATTTTGGACAAAACAAGAATTTTATTTAGCCTCAGTAGGTACTCCTTAATTTTAATTCTGAAACACCATCTAGAACACAGTAGGGATATTTTTGGTTTTACCATTTTATTTTTTGTATATGTTAATTGGTGTAGACGACGGAAAAATAAAACGCCTCTAAACCCCCTGGAGCATGTGAGTATTGATCCTTGGGGAAGGTTTATGTAACTGAAGGACCTTTGACATAGAACCTATGTCCCTACTTCAAATAAAAACGAAAAGAGTCCTTACCCTTACATGATTACATGAGTGCGATATCACTAACGCTCATTTTGGAAATATTCTGACTTCAAATTCGTTTCTAAGAAATAGCTCCTTGGATATAGGGTGGGTGCTATAGTAATTGGACACCCTAAATTAAATTTTCAAAAACAAGCCTACACAAAAAATTTACGTCTACCCGGAATATGTCTTAGAAAAATTCTAGGTGTGCGGCGGTTTGACTTTGTAAGGAACACAGAGGTGAGGCAACGGACACAGCAACCCTTGGTATCTACTGTCATCCGGCGAAGGCGTTTCGGCTGGCTAGGCCATATACTACGTATGCCTCCCGAGAGCCTTAACCATGCTTGCCTATTTTACAAGGCATCAGGCTCTCGGCGTCCTGGTCGTCCACTGTTGAAAATTCGTCGGCAGTTTGCGTCAGAGCTGCGGGACGTGGACTTGACTTGGGAGGATGCACGGGAGCTGGCGGCCGATCGCTTGGGTTTGGAGGCAATTTTTGGATTCCATATGCTCCACACGGGGAGCGGATATGGTATATGGATATGGAATATGTTGGTACTTTTTTAGTGAGTTCTTTCTTTAAGTAAATGCATTCGTACTTATGTTTTATTTCAATGGCAAAATTTGAAAATTTCGTTTTATTTGACAGCGAATCTTAAACTTGCGAAAAAACATGATCTTGTCAGCCCTTGACCCTTGGAAAAAATTCTTTCATAACTCCAGTGCCCTATGCACCCTCGGGTGCGGATAAGGGAAAGTAGTAGAAGAAGTTCCATTTCAAGCTACATATATATCTATTTAATTTTTATGTAGAACTATGTCTGTAAAAGGCTTAAGTTCGTGGAAATACAGATAATATTTTTCTAATAAGCAAAATATTATGTACCTATATGATGCCAGTATGTATATTAAATATTACGCCGTGGTGTGGCGTTCTATCCTCTCTGACTTCTTCTTCCGGGAAATGGTTAGTTAGTTGTGGGATAGAGGTACTACAAACTAATACTAAATACATTAAATGTATTATTAGTTTTTGTAGTTTATTAATTACAAACTAATACTAAATACATTAAATGTATTATTAGTTTGTAGTAAGTACTAAAATTAAGATATCCCATAACCGTAAATTAATAATTAAATTTACTTAGGTACTAAAATTTTCCATACGGTAAATTTAATTGGGTTCTTTCAGATTTTCTATTTTCTATTTTAAAAAATTGATTGAAAAATTACAATATCAAGGGATTTTTTAAATTTTTTTTACGATGTCATATGAATTTTCTAGCGCGGTTTGAAATAGCTAACTAACTAACTAACTTACCATCCCGCCATTTCTCCGAAGGGGTAGGCAGAGAGGGTAGAACGCCACACCACTCTGTCCTGGCATACTTCCCTTGCTTCCTCCACATTCATACATCTTCTCATGCACGCACGTCGATTATTCCGACTTCTTACATGCCCACTTTCAAGCACTTGTTTTACTTGATCATGCCATGTCTTTCTCGGCCTTCCTCGACTTCTACATCCTTTTTGAAATCGCGCTTTTTGAAATCGCTCGCAAAATCCTCCATTTGGCGCGCATGCGGTGTGACGTCACATCAATATGGGCGCTGACTTCGTAATGAATTTTCCGCCTTTTATAATGGACGGGTATGACGTCATTAGCCAATAACTGGCGTTAAAAGTCACTCGTAATTTCGTGTTTTTAAAACATAAATTTATAAATGAAAACAACATTCTTGATCATTGTGTTTTATATCGTTGGAATTGTAAAAATATGCTTTAAATATTTATAACGTTTTCAAGGATATTCATGCTATCGGTAACAACCCAATTACTTACGTGTTTAGCTTGTTGAATACTGCTGGATGCTTCAAACTTCAAAGAGAGGGCCGACTAAGTATTCATATGAGGGCCAAATAATGAAAAGTGCCTACCTAATAAATTAAATTTAGAGTGTACAGTATAGCTAGCTACTCTCTACTTCTCTACCCACCTCGGCATTAACGTTAATATTTTTTCAGCTCTCAATGGATAACACGAAATTGGCTTATTTTTTATTTGATACTTGTGATATACATGGAGTAACAAAACTCGTAGTACAACCCGAAAACTGGTGAATCTACATCATATCTGGAGTCGAATGTGTAATATGACTTTTGAAGATTCAAAAGTCATATTACGAAGAGAAGTAGAGAGTAGCTAGCTATTCTGGCTCAGATGAGCCTTAAATTTATTTTTCTTTTCATAAAATCTTTCATAAGTTCCGCAGATTAAGTAAAATTGCCAAAATTATAATTAAAATGTGGTTATTTATTTAGTTTTTTTGTGGATACTATTAATTTTGACAAAATAAATTATATTCGATAACAATATTCACAAAAAAATATTTAAAAAAAACTTTTGGTTGCCTGTAAAGTCGGTTTACGGACAATAATTTTACGTGATAACGTCATAAGAAAACATTGATGAAAAATAGCATACTTTTATGAATTGAATTGAATTATTATTACTAAATCATCATTATTTTGTATAATACAAAGCAGGAGTTAATTGAAAATTACAATTTTTTCCATAAATTATCATTTTTTTGCACTCGTTAATTCAAATATTTGTTTACTTAAATTATACAAATTAATTACAAGTCACAATGTGCTATTAACAATTTATTTACAACTTATATACAGATATGATAATATGATGTTTAAGATCCTCCAACCTGTGTTATTTTGTGAAGGATAGGACGATGATAGGAAAAGTAGGAAATCAAGGGGAGTGTTTCAAGTGTAATGTGCCTTGAAAAAGTCAAATCGATGGTGGTTCCTCTTAGCGTTGTTGACTTATTAACATCTGAAACGCATTCGAGATTGTACGTATCTTTCATATATTTGAGGAATGTGTCATCATTTTTCACGTTTGTGTTGAAGTCGCCGCAAAGAAAAATAGATACATCGGCATCAATATCCATCAAGAACGGTAGCACATACTGGCTGTTGTGCTAGCAGGAGTGGAAGAGATATAGATGCGTCACAAACCGAACGCTTAGGCCGATCGTGCATCTCTATCGCTCGTTCCGCGCTCTCGCTTGCACACTCGGCTCAGGCGGCACGTGACAATGAGTCATGCTTTTTCGTGTGTGCAGCCGGCGCTCGTCGATATATTAGACGTTATCACGTCAAAAAAAAATTCTTTCGTGCTCAATTTTCTGAAAAACTATTCTACAAAATGATACCAAATATGATGTAGATTCACTGGTTTCCTGTTTGTGTATCGAGTTTTGTAACACGGTGTATATATATTACGTTTCATTGATAAGAAATACCTTTAGTTGATTCTACAGAAAATTTGTCGAGTATTGTGAAACATAATAGAAAATGTTTCGAGAAAATTCCTTGAAGGACTGTATTGATGTTTGATAAGGATGAAATTTATCCTTTTCGATACATTTATTCATCAAAATATTAATCATTAAATTACGTGATAGAAGTGGGTAATATTGATGAACACATAATTTAATTATTTCGGTATCATAATTATTGGTTAATTGAGAATAATAATTTAACCATAATGTTTATTTTATCATAAAATTCAATACGTTAGAGTACTAACGTCTAACGATTGTTCAAAGAAATTGGAGCTTTGAAGAAAATATTGAAAAAAATCTAGTCTCAGTTTTTAGTGGTTATGTTGCACTGGTGTAAGACTGATCATCTTACCTTCATGCAATCAAATAATGAAGATACCCTTGCACTTGGTGTACCAACGCAGTGCCTTATGCACCAGTAGTAATCAGAATTATGGTGGCCTCCTCCTCCGTAGCGTAATGGCTCTGATAATTTCAGTAATTAAAATATAAATATTCCACTATCTAAAGACCCGACCCACAGAGTAATGTTTCAAGCTATAATACTAAAATTAACCAATGTAATACTATGCGTATTGTTTATGGTTTTATGGTGCAATTCATTGGTCAAGGAATGCTCAGTTCTATCATGGAAGTCCATCGCCGTCTTCTTCTGGTCCTGCCTAAAAATCCTGCAACTGGTGAGTCCTTATTTCTTCTTTGGCGATCCTCTTTTAAATAAGTACATAACATA